>CM067311.1:44277782-44405282 GCA_034231615.1 Meghimatium bilineatum
CGTTGGCATCGTTGAAGATAGATATCGCTGGATGACTCTATGTTATCCAATGATATTCATATGACCCTGATGGGATATAGGTTTATAGGACATAATAAGATAGGATGCTTTTTTTTTATTAGCGCAGTGGTGAAAGATAAAGAAATTCATTGGCTAATGAAGATGCATTATGAAGCATTAATGTATGTTAATACAGCAGGTGTATGAAGGTACAGGATGGTGATGTATGGCTGTACATACAGCAAATGTATGAAGGTACTATATATCGATGTATGCTTGTGATTACAGCAAGTGTATGAATGAAGGTACAGCATATTGATGCCTGCCTGTAAATTCAGCAAGTGTGTGCCTGGAGGTACAGTATAATGATGTATGTCTGCCAATACATCAAATGTATGAATGTAAGCACAGTATAGTAATGTATTTATCTGTTCGGACCAATTTGTTATAAATGGATTCTACTGTATTAATATTATTATTTTATTATTCAGTGGCGTAGCATGAATTTTTAGAGTAGGGATGCAGAGTGGCTTTTTATTATTAGGTAGATATCTTTCTCCTCGCCTCCTCCTTTTTCCTACCAGAAACACATATTTGCTGCTCTATATAAAATATTAACTAGCTTAGAGAGACATTCCTTATACAATCTCGTAATGGAGCTCTATAAGTCTGTTCCTCTTTTCTGCGAAAATGCCCAGTACCCTCACAAACGGTAACATCGTACGATTCAATATAAAGGCTTCTAATCTAGAGTATTACATTCACTTAGTGTCATCATTAAATCCATTCACAGAAAACTTTCAAGATAATATCCAGACCACATTGGCTAATTGTCTAGCACACTAGCGTCCCTAAATAACACAGTTCCTAAGCCACAGAAAAATTACAGCGACATGTTGTCGTGATAAAGTCAAATTGTAACAAATTGAAATTTCCGTTTTTCAGAACTAATCATCATATATTATTTTTAAGCGTATGACTGGTTTGAAGCCAGCATCTGGAAAAAAAAACCCAGTTCAATCGATATTAAAAGATCAAAGGTAAGATCCTTGGTAGCCAATGAAAGTTGTTATTGTGAACGAAATCTTTCGCTGAAGCGTTTTGGTGTGAAGACAGTTAACTTTCACAACAAGAATGAATCTGCAATCATTTTTCTGCAATGTACATAGTAAATAAATATAACTTTGTGTGCGCTATTAAAGTTGTTTAATCATGGGGCACTGAGAATTTTAGTATCTATTGACGATACGCCATTGTATTGTTATTAGTCAATCCTTAAATCATTCATTAATTTACCTTTAGGAAGGTGAAAGCCATGTCTCCACCAATGAACATCTCTGTAACGTGACCTAGTAGGTTTTGAATGACTATGAACTTATCGGAGACTTTTGCTCCACAAATTATTGCCAAAAATGGTGTCCTTGGACTGCACATTAGCGAAGTAAATTGTTCCAATTCTCTTCTCATTAAAAGACCTGTACTTGAAATTTATCAGTGAATATGCAAACATACGGTTACGAATATTAAAAAAAGCAAATTTCGTGGCTGCTACCACTACTACTATTATACTACAACTACTACAATAACAACAACAACTACTACTACTACTATTACTACCACTACTGCTGATGCTGCTACTACTACTACTACTACTACTACTACTGGTACTTTTACTAATATCACTACTATCATTACTACTAATACTTTTACTTTTTTCTACTACTATTATCGCTACTACTATTACTAGTAGGCTTACTACTAATGTAACTACTACTAATTGTGATAGGAATAATGCTCACAATGTTGATTAGGAGCTGAACATAGCTTACGTCAACAATTAAAGGGGGAGGGGGTGTCTTCGAATGCTTGAAATTTGCTGATAATCGTATTCCATCAGACCCTGAGGCTGTATTTCTGGAGTGTTTATGTAGATTGAATCTTGTCCTACATAATATAATCCTCAATTGTTTGGACGCATTTCTAGTATCTTTATTTTAATTGTTTAATTTTCCAATATACAACCGTATCTATATGTCCACACTGTTCTAGTATACGAGGAAAGCAGTGCTCATACTCTCGTCTGTTCTCTGACATTTGAGGTCTCTATAGTTTGGAAGTCGGGGATGCCTCTGCATTGTGTCGGCCTAATCATACATCTATGAAGATGCCAGAAAATTGTCAACGAGGTAAGTCGCAATACTTTCTCAAAATTGATGACATTTTGCAGCTTTCGCTTTGTCTGCAATGGGTTTGAGCATATCTGTCTTTTCATGCAAGACTAGCCACACCATTCTGGATCGAATCTAGTGGAATGTGTTTCTGTGGTTTATTTGTTTTCTATCATAAAGCCACACTTTACCCATGCCAGGTCGGAAAACTGACAAATTCTACATCTTTACCATATACATAAGCCCATAAACCGTGAGGGAAGTAGGGAAACCACACCGTATGCATCGTCACAGAGCTCTCCGGCGATTTCTATCGTTCGCGATGGGATGAGATATGAAATATCCCGACGTGTCCACTCCTTGATGTTGTCTGTCCATGATTTCCTTCCCAGCCTCTGCTTATTTTATTCCCGACTGTTTTCTGTAGTATTGTTTTTGACAAGGATCATGTCGGTATATATGTCCAAACCATGCATGATTTTTGTTGTTTTACTATTTACAGTAATGATTCTTGTGTTCCTGAAATACGTGTTTACTATTGTCTATTGTCTTTCTTCAGGTGGTTTGTGATCCACTCTTGCCGTTAAGCGTAAGGTGGTTGTAGCTCGATATTGCGTTCTAAAGCCAGATGTGTGGCCTCGGCTGTGCTATGACCGTGTTTCATTACTTGTTTACAATAACTATTAAATATAGTACGATACGACTGGGAAAACCGTAGGCATATAAAGAGTTTATGGTTAAGCACTCTGATATATTCCGATTCTGGTTCAAGATTGAAGTAGTTGTTTTGTTCGTACTTGCTATGGTTGGTTGATCTGTGTCCTAATAAGCACAATCGTAAAACACCCATTATTCATGAAACAATGGTTTGTTGATTCTTTACCTGATGGAGGATCGTTTTAAGTTATTCAACTCATGTATTATCCCAGTATCAGCGCGTATGGAAGGGAAAGCTGAAAATCAACCCAGGCAACAGACCAAAATTTAACCAGCTTCGAAAATAAATGTCTCCGCAAATTGATGAACATAAAATGGAGCGATTTCGTCACAAATAGTGATTTAAGAAACAAAACACACCAAGAATATGTTTCAAACGTCATAAGAAAACGCAGCTGAAAATACCTGGGTCATGTTTTAAGACTAAATTAAAACATAATTAACCAACAAGCCCTTATGTGGACATCTGAAGGTAAAAGAAAACGAGGAGGGTGTAAAGCAACCCTACAAACACCATACTTAAAGAAGGGGAACTAAAACTACAAGCAGCGCACCGCAACGTACGGAGAATCAAAACCTCTGCCCTATGTGTGATCTACGGCATGAAAGGAACAAACAAACTCTGATATAACCAAGGTGGATTCGTGTCTATAGTATACAAGTGAAGAGTGTGCTTCTCCAGAAAGTCATTATTTCTATATCCAAGAAGCATACTATTCAAAAGAAGTGTACGAACATTCACAGAAACACATGGGTATAGATGCTTACCACAAGCTCTTTGTTTCATGGCACATCCAACTACGGAACTATGTGCAGTGTGAGCCACAGCAAAAGCGTCGTTCACGTAGACTTCCCCGAGACTGGTCAGGGATGCCCTAAACTGTTCTATTTGTGTCCCCGTGGCAACCACTTTCTTTCCTGATTTGCTAAGTCCGTGTCCTACTTCCTCGACGTGAAACCTAAATAGTTGAATACAATAAGCTTTACCCAATCATCTTAGTATTTTCTTACTTGATATGATTGATATCAAGGACACCATTAACATGTTACAAAGATATATATCAAACTACATAGAGACATCAACCTAACTTAGCATAAAACTGTTATATTAGTTTATATATCTACTGCGTAATCATGATGGTAATGGACCGACAGGCATGGAGAACTATGACATCCGCCCTATGAGCCAAACTTGACTGACTGAATCATAATGTAGTAAAGCCTGCACCTACATATTCTAAACAGTACAAATATACCTACATGGTCACCCGCAACAGATAGTGTTTCTCCCCTCTGTTCTATTCTATAGGAAAGAGGGCATTGGTCAATGTTATATATATATATATATATATATATATATATATATATATATATATATATATATATATATATATATAACCTTATATATAAATATATCAGACCTTAACACATATGCCTCCAGTGTGATAAGCTAAGTCCAAGTTACCCTCAATAACTATCCGACCTTAAGAAACAGAACCATTTCGTACTTCCCATTCCGTACCGAAGGTTCTCAAGTAGTATCACACTTCCATGAGGAGCACATGCGCAAATATCCTCAACTTCAGGACCCACACAGTCGTACAGGAACATCACCGGTTTCATTAAACGCTTCTCTAACTCATCAGCCACAGGCTTTAACGATAGTGATTTCTGTATCCGACCTTCTGGACGACCCAGATGGCTCATAAGTATAACACATTTAGCGCCTGTGTATGAGAAGTAAAATTATTTTTATATGTACATGAATAAATCTGCAGTGATACAGAAGGATTTGTGCATACGCACAGTTGTTGAAATTCTCAACAATCGACTCCAAATAATTGCAATCTTCAGTTATTTAAAATAAGTTTTACAAGTCATCCAACATTCTAAACAATACAAACTCATTCACAACATCAGACAAAAACATCTTTAAACTATGTTTTAAAAAACCCACTTCAATGGATACCAGTACAATGTGGCATCTCTGACAACTACAAAGCAGAGGAACTGGTAAAAATGGGAGATAAACTACTTCAGTTCCAAGTACTCCAAAGTTTCTGGGACAAGAAAGACAAGAATGACGTGAAATATATATGTTGAACAACTCTTGTTTCCCAACACAACTGTTTCACAACACAACTGTTTCCCAACACAACTCTATAGAGAGCAGTTGTGTATATATACCGATAGATTACAACTAATTATATAGGTATAAATGATGTCGGAATCAAATAAATATCAGCAATCAAGGAAATAATGTAAGAGACAATAACACAATAACACAATTTCGTTACTGTAAGTGTTGATTCATTGGTGAAGTTATTTATCGACACAATATTGTGGGAGCGAGCGGGGAGAAAGTACGTGTAGTTAATTATCTAGCAACGACCGTCTACCGTATAAGACCTTTTGGCAAATAGAAAATCATAATGACCAAGTCTTCTTAATGACTCATTTAGCTATTCCAGTGATTTTCATTCGTCACTATAATTACACTTTGCGTGACAACCAATTAAAATCTAGAAAATAAATAAATGAGCCATTCTAGATTATTGGATTTCCCATTTGTTTATATGTTTTATGCTGTAGGCGGCTATAGTCTAGCACTGCATTGTGTGCGCTATAAATTAAATACTTCCAGTGTTGAAGGTGAAGCGTATAGCTATCTGATTGTCATCATGTCAATCTTGGCATGGCAATACGTGATTTGATATTCTATTCAGAATGTTCTTCAGTACACGACAAATGTCTGTTTCGGTTGTGTAGTGGGTGATAAATCTCCTTTTGATTCATGTCTACAACTCGTTTCTTGAAACTTCATACCGGCCAGACACAGAAGAACGCGCTCACGCAAACACACACAATCTTTTATACACGATTTAGAGTAATTCCTTGATTGCATTCAAAATGTTAGGATTGCTCATTTAACTACCAACTGTTACTGTGGCTTCTTCTTCTTCTGCGTTCGTTCTCAAACTCTTGCACATTAGCAGAATATAGTCTAGAGAACGGAATGCATTTTGTAATGGTTTACAGCATTGTTGTGATATCTGCACATTATGATCTGACACATCCGACTACAGCATGGCTTTGGCTGAGTTAGGGCAGATGAAGAAAGCAATGAAGTGCACTTGCCACCCCACCTAATAGTTGCTGCGGCTTAGTACAGGAAGAGTCATCTTCATCCCTAACGGAAGATTGCTGCCATGGGACCTACCTTTACAAGACCCTATGTGGGGTGGAACAACCAACTCCATCCCATAACCTCCTTATTTGCCTCTAGCGACATGCATGGAATGTAAGCAGTGCTGATATTCTTTGCTCTCCTCTCGGACCCCGGAAAAACACTGACGGTTACTCTGTTTAAAGCTGGCTTGTTTTTCTGGTCTTTTACCCCCCCCCCCCCCTCCTATAACATATGCGTCATAATGCATACATGAAAGCTACTCTCTTCAGCTGAGACATCGCCATCAACTCCAGTCACTAACAGAGTAGGTATCATGCCTGCAAGACCGTAAATAAGATGTGGGGGATTAGGGGATAAAGTGCTCCTCGGTGAATCAGAATCGGAGCATGACATTTAGTAATATAAATGTACCCAAATGGTGTGCACAGGAAGGAAACCACCTCCTCCTTTAGATATTTTTCACAAAAGAAAGAATTGACACACACAAAATCACGAATTACCTTTTATTGTAAATTCTCTCCCTCCTTCATGGAGAAAGTATCTACGGCCCTACATTCATGCATATGATGTCAATAGTGTCTGTAGGTGCTGTAGAATGTCTCGATGTGATGTCAGTAGATGTTGTAGCTAGTCTGACTGGATGTGATGTCAGTAGATGTTGTAGCTAGTCTGACTGGATGTGATGTCAGTAGATGTTGTAGCTAGTCTAACTGGATGTGATGTCAGTAGATGTTGCAGCTAGTCTGACTGGATGTGACGTCAGACGATATTGTAGACAATCTAACTGGATGTGACATCAGTAGATGTTGTAGATAGTCTGACTGGATGTGATGTCAGAGAATGTAGATAACCATAATGGATATGATGGTTAGTAGATGTGTGTCCAGGGCAATATATGTCTTGTAAACAGATAGCTATATTTATATTGCAGTGTTTGAATGTAGTTATATAATATAGTTTTGTTATGTGTACCCTGTTATACTTAATTTGATATATTTACCTTCATAAATTTAACTCTACATATTTACTTCACTATATTCACTTTTATAATACTTATCTTGTCATATTTACCTTGTTATATATACATTGTTATAGATATTACCTTTACGAAGAGCATGTTCTATAGTGAAAACTGTAGCATCAATCTTGTTTGTGTTGCTGACGATCCCTCCTTTCATGGGTACGTCATAATCAACCCTAATGAGAACACTGTTATTCATCAGATCGCATTGATCGATACTCAGTCTATCTGTTAGACAAAGCTGGAACAGTGTTGCCAAGTAGTTGAAATTTATTATAGTTTAATATCAGGTAAAATATAACGAAATACATAAATTTTGCTACATTTGTGAATTGGTCATAAATACATTATTGAGAAAAACATAAATGTTACCAGCGCCGTTAAAATAAAAAATGACACAATGTTGGAAATTGTGCACAATTCTGACAACATTGAACTGAAAACAAGATCCAACAAAAGCGAAAAACATCACCATATAGTTAATATTTGCTGTAGAACAGGATGAGATTTAAAACACTATATATTTTGATTTGTTACAGCTTCATTTTAAAAACAGCTATATTCATTGATTTAGTCTTCATACCACGAACTCATAGCAGCAGACATAAAGATCAGATACAAGAGGTTAATGAAAAGCGCCATGCTAGAGCAATGCCAACTGAATACAGCGTGGTGATGCAGAAAACATTTTATACATTGATGGCTGTTCAAGAGATGATAACAAATTCGCAAACAACATTATAGACTCAAAAAAGTTACAAAAAATAATAGATTACATAACAATCGAAAAATTACAACTAATCAGTAACAGAACAAATAACTAAAATAACTAAAAGATGACAGTTAAGAGAAGAATGAAAGAAACAAACTAAAGACATCAGAAAAAACATTAGTCATGACAAGATGAACTACATCGACAACACATGTAAAGAAATTGAACAACTGCACAAAAATTGAGAAACCAGAAACGTGTTCAAAGAAGCAAAAACACTGGCAGTAAAAATTTCAGCCAGCCATTCGAGCAATTGAAGAAAAGTCAAGAAATACACTAATAGAAAATAAAGACATTCTGAACGGATGGATGAAATACTATAAGAAAATGTAAGAAGATTCAAACATAGACAAAGATTCAAACATAGCCAAAGATTCAAATATAGCCAAAGATTCAAACATAGCCAAAGATTCAAACATAGCCAAAGATTCAAACATAGCCAAAGATTCAAACACATCTAGAAAGACATAAATTGTACAAGAACCTATCATAGAAGAAGTACGTTGGTTAATTAACAACTTAAAAACTGGCAATTCACCAGAGTGTGACGAATCCGTTGCCAAATTGATACAAGCAAGAAAAGAACCCAGTGTCCAAATCTATCATGCCCTCTGTGTTAAGATCTGGAAAATTTAAATATGATCGAAAGATTGGAAAAGATCAGTATATATTCAACTTCCAAAGAACTGCAATTTTAAACTCTGCACACATTATAGAACAATTGCACTGATCAGCCATACCAGCGAAGCAAGATACTTCACACAATAATCATGAAAAGAACTCAACAACATATGCACAGAAAAATCAATATAGTTCTTGCAGGTTTTAGACACAACAGAGGTACTTGGGATCACGTCTTCAACATGAGAAATATAATCCAGAAATGCAGCGTTCAATGCAAACATATACACTTGTTTAATACACTACTCAAAGTCATTTGACAGCGAAACACACCAGAAATTATGGAACATAATAAAATTGTGCCCTTTTATATCATCTCGTATGGCTCATTAAAATGCTTTATCAGGAGAAACCAATAGCGACTATTCGTTGAACAACCATAAAAAGAGTATGACTATAGGTCTCAACAGCATGCACGAATTACATACAGTAGCATCATATAGCTCGAACTAGAGAGCTATGGTTTCTACCCTATGGATAGATAGATCAGTAGCAACAGACTTCTGCCGACCTGGAAGTAGAAAGAAACATATGACTAGTTTGAGGTCGAAAAAGTAGTCAGACAGGAAAGCGTTATAAATACACCTGTTGAACATATACGCAGAAAACATCATGCGAAATACACGAAAAGACCCACGTTATGAAACGTTTCAAGCCTTTAATAAGATTTCAGAAATTAGGTATGCAGATGACAACACCCTAATACGAAGGAGCACTACGGGTTTAGAACACATAATTATGTCAGTCAAATATCATAGCGAGTCAAACAAAAGATTTTCTCAATGCAAACAGGACGAAAATAATGCATATCAGCAGAGATGAACTCCCACATACAATATTCATTGACAAAGAATAACTAGAAAATGTCAGCATAATTAAATATATCGTGTCAACCATCAAAACCACAAGAGATTTCTCTGCAGAGATAAACAAGAGATTTCCCATGGTCATACAAAAAACATCACATATGAAAAATATATAGCAGGGGCAAACAGAAAGACAAAAGTTACAACTATTAGGAAGCTATATCTTTTCAGTGGTTGTGTACTTTAAAGCAATAAGCAAAATGTGAAAACAAAGATACAGATTTATCAAACATTTGTGCCGAGTACACTATACTACGGATCTGAAACATGGACTACCTACACACACATGAGAGGAAACCTAACACATTTGATCTAAGATGTCTCCGTAAGATTCTAAACAAAACATAATGGCACGACAAAATCACCAACATGAAAATGTTACGCAGCACTCAGCATGCCATGGAAACACTTAATATAAATATATTTGGTTGACTGGATCACGTACGCGGAATGAAAAACTGCAACATCCAAAAACAAGTACTATTCGGAGAATAGCCTGAAGGCCAGCGAGTCGACGGTAGACCAATGCTGAGGTATAAAATCATCGTTGTAAATTCGCAGTGAAAATCGTCTACATAGACCATAAATTCTGGGAAAATACGGCCGAAACTCGGGATCTCTGGGCGGAGAACCTGCGTGCGGGACAGCAATGTTCAGAAATAATATATTTGAAGATATGGAAAAAAATAGAAAGACACACACACACAAATCTTCCGTTGCTGTAAAAAAATCGCTTGAAAAGTAAAAATTCAAGAAAAAAATATTCAACGAATTGCTTTATTTTTTGTTGTTGCTCGATGACCGTGTGCAAGATACATACATATCGTTGTGAAACGTGGGCAATGACATCTGCATTGGAAAAGAAAATATTGGCATTTGAAATTAGATGTTATAGAAAGATCCTAAGACTATCATGTACAAGAAGACGAACCAATGCAGAAGTCGACAAGGACAGAAACATAGATGACGAATTGCTCCTAAAAACTATCAAAAACCACAAACTAACATATATACAGAGACACAATGATTTAGAAAGATTAATCATGGAGGGAAAAGTTCGAGGAAAGAGAACAAGAGGCAGACTAAGACTACGATGGACACATCACATTGAAGATCTTCTGAACATGACACTAGAAGTAGCTGGGCAACTTTGCATTGAACCAGGAGGGGGGGGGAGGTTTACATAATCGCGGTGTGGACAACGTTCTGTATAGAACGTATATAACATGTCACAAAGGTAGGATAGTCTTCATTTTAAAATATTATATTTTATGCATATATATATATATATATATATATATTCCTCCTACAGTCCATTTTGTGTGGTGTTGGTTATTATGTATGACCACAGTCTCCTGTACTAACAATAATTGTTTTATTGGCTGATTCAATCAATCAATAAACCCATAACCCTTCAGGGTCGTAGGGGTACCACATTGGATGCTTCAGCACACAGAGTCCTCCAGCGAATTCTATCGTCAGCGATGCGGATGAGTGTGGAAATATCTAGCCCTGTCCATTCCTTGATGTTGTCTGTCCATGTCTTTATTTGTCCTGATTACAAATACATCAAGACAATTAATAAAGCCACTGATTATTGTATGACTAGTTCAAGCACAACGTCGGCCTGTCGGAACAACTTGGTAACTGTTATCGAAGTTTACGACTACGGGATTGTATAGATGACGTGTCATGAAGCTTCTATAAGAAGATAACCTCAATATAAAGGCATCTCATCTACTAAGGTTTTCTGTTGCATGTTTGGTTTGTCTAGTGATTCATTGTGAGACCCACAGACGCAACCGCATGCGCAAACGATGCATTAACATGTTAGTTTCCTGCGCTTCTGTAATTTATTTTGGTAATCAAATCTATATAATGAACTATCTCGATTTCGCATCTGTCTTCCGAAAGCATAATGTGCCCAAATAAAAATACGAGATTAGACACCATTCATAAATATGTAATTTTGAGAACTCGAACATACGGTGTTCCTTTTACAGAACGTTTATTTTGTTTTGCTACATTATAAGAACAATATTCGTATCTATTCTTATTGTCTTTTTTGTTTTGCTCCTGCCCGGGAAACGACAGGCAATACTAGAAAAAAATAATAGACGCGAAAAATGTTCTACATTTCTAGAAATGTAGACAAATTGTGGGCAATTTCCCTCCCCCCCCCCCCCTCCAAACTCCCTTCTTCGAAATATGTATATAAGGTATATATATCTGTTGCATATAATTTCTATTCCACTATTCTATTTATTTATTGTTCAATGCTCGCATTGATATGTGAAAATCTGTGATACTAGCTTCTTGAAAACATTATATATATATATAATTTAATGCATTCTCCGTAACAACTGTTGGATGCAACATACCTACAACATTTCCTGTCTCTTGTCTTGGTGATGCCCCCCACTACAATGTAACCTGTCCATCTCGAGATGTTATGCTCTCCCATTTGTATATCTAGCTACTTCCTGCTCGCCTCCTCACGATTTTACTCTCCAGTAAGGGATTTAACAAGATGTTATGTCATTTAGTATATCCAAAATATTGTATTTGCTTGATCTGTATTTCCTTTAACAATTCTTTTCTCTTACGAATTATTGCTAGAACATCATGCATATATATATATATATATATACAGACACTAATATACGGTGTTTTTTTTGCACAAACCTCTGTTGGCCAGACTGTTGTTCGTGAGCAGCGAATTGACTATCAAAAAAGATAGAATGACAAAATGAATTTGTGTAACAGTGCACTAAGCTGCTAAAATCATGACACAAGATTACCTTTCTACAGCGCTGTTTAGATGTATACAGAGCTTCTTCTTCGTGAGCATGTACTGATTCTAAATCAAGGTCGTCGACACTACTACCCAATGATCTGATAGACTCTGCGCTTCGCAATATGGATAATGCATTGATTGTGCCACTGGTGTCAGACAGCTGTGAGGGTGTATTTATTAATGTTTCCCCGGGTTGATCAACTGTACTACCTTCCAGGGAAACTGGTAAAAAAGAGAATAAACAATTGCTCATTTAATATATTTTACTATATCAACACTTTCAGACTATCTGGTTATAGGTTGTGATACTTTGTTTCAAAATGAAAATATGCACTGGGGGGGGGGGGATTTAAGGGATAGAAATAACCAAATAATTAATGCATATCACCAAATAAAAGAATGGAAACAACGTCCTGCAACAGTTCATTGCAAGAGTGAATTATGTTTGTGTTTACTTTGACACGATAACAAGTATTCAATTACAAAGATCGTATTATTTTCTGTGGCATATATAAATCATTTTCTTAAAAAAAACATTCGACACACTGTTCAATATTTAAAACATAATAATAGTTCTTGATTGTATATACAACATTTAATCCTCATTCATCATAAGCATGATGCTATTGAGTTTAACGGACCCGTGTTGTTCCACCCTACTGGTCTATTTATCGGTATGTGCTGAAATGCCTTTTCTTTAGAACATCATTCTATCAAATTACTCGCCAGATATAGGTCAAACACATATTTGGAGAATTTTACACATGGATATATACTTTCACATATATATATTTGTTTAAATAATCCGCAGACGTTGTTTGTAACACTGAAAGAAATGGTTACTTACATAATTTTAAATGAAGAAAGTATCGATGATTGACTGCGCAATAGTCTACTAAGTCAACATAGCTGACAATAACTATTAAACTAGAAAATAGAAATTGGACAATGATGCGCAAAAATAAAGTATATATTAATTTGATATAACTAAATATATCATCTTATACCGAAAACTGACATTAAATAAGTTAGACGGTTAATCAGACGGTTAATACATGTGTTTGATGACTAGTGAAAAGTTATATAGAACAAACACATCATAATTTACCGTAGTCTGCAGTTCCAAAACTGACTTTTCTTTCCATGATGGGTTCGGCATCTTCTGTATTCTCTTCTTTGCTGCTAAAGTGAGTTCCAAAACTGACTTTTCTTTCCATGATGGGTACGGCGTCTTCTGTATTCTCTTCTTTGCTGCTAAAGTCAGTTCCAAAACTGACTTTTCTTTCCATGTTGGGTTCGGCATCTTCCGTATTATCTTCTTTGTTGCTGAAGTCAGTTCCAGAACTGACTTTTCTTTCCATGTTGGGTTCGGCATCTTCCGTATTATCTTCTTTGTTGCTGTTTGAGTCATAACCTCCTTCTTTGACGGAATACGAAGATGCCTTCACAGATAAAAGTATCATCGTTAGACTATTTCTATTTGTTTCTTACAAACTATTGTTACTAACAAGTGTTTTAATGAACACTTGAATCACAAATAAATTAAATGAGTCCGATTAAAAACTGTGAAATGTGTTTTAAAATGTGAATCTACTGTGTCAACGAAATATAAATAAGCTATGATATTTACTGCCAGAAAACTACTGGAAAAGTGTTGCGAATAGAACATTGGTCTCTACACCACATTTGTCGACCTAACTAAGGCATTCGACACTGTAAATCGTGAAGGACTATGGAAAATCATGGCCAAATTTGGATGTCCTGAAAAATTCATCAACATGGTTCGCCAGTTCCATGATGGTATGACAGCCTTTGGGTAATATGAGTGCGCACACTCAAACCCGTTTCCAGTAACTAACGGTATCAAACAAGGTTGCGTCCAGGCTCCGATGCTCTTCAGCATGGTGTTCTCTGCCATGTTAAATGATGCCTTCCAGAATAAAGCTCAGGAATTTGCTTTCCCTATCGAGCTGATGGAGCGCTCTTTAATTTAAGTAAATTGCGAGCCAAGACCACAGCTAAGACGGACATTGTTCGCGACTTCTTGTTTGCTGCGATTGTGCACTAAACGCTACCAGTCTGAAAGACATGCAGGAGAGCATGAAATTCTTTTCATTTTCCTGTAATGCGTTCGGTCTCACTATCAGCACCGCGAAAACATCAGTAATGACAAAAGTATTAAATCAGTGCGAGTGAGAGAGGGTCAAACATGGTCAACATGGAGTTAAACATAGTCTTTAACAGCCTCGCAGCAGAGGAAAATCGTTACATGTGAAATGAAGTGTCTGAGAAAAGTTGCAATGGTTACTAACTAGATAAATAAGAAATGAAGGAATGTGGAAAAGAGTTGTATAATATCATGTATCGAACATATTGAAAGACATCAAGTCAAATTGTTCGGTCACCTTATGAGACTGAACCAAACCAAATACCAATAAATGTAGATAACAAAAGAATATCCGGACGTAAAATCAAAGGTAGACCAAGAAAATAGTGGATAGAAAACTGTTTAGAATGCTACACTCAAAATGCAAACGAGTCCTTCAACAGAATGATATGGCAGATCTGCCCAAAGCACTTATACCATGGTTTGACTGCTGTTAATATTAGTGTTGGCATTGCAACCTTAGTTTTTAATGATGGGTCACAAGCTCTGCAAGATCCACTTAGGCTGTTGGAAGTGACTTGCGGGAAATTCATGTTGGATTACTTCGCAAGAACAGATTCTAAGAGACTGTTAAATGCACAAAATAAGGTTACCGAGGCAACCCTAGAAGTCAGAAGAGCCAGAAGAAGAAGGAGATTGGGTCTAGATGAAGAACAAGTTGAAGCGGAAGGATATCCTTACCTGGCAGGAGGTTATTAAGGTAAGAAATTATATTTTTAATGTGTAAATTTTCTTTTCGTTCGTTTGCGAAATTTTGATGTTATTAACAAATCCGTTCTCATAACTTTTTTAAATATTAACCAATATTGATAAAATTTGGCATGCATATTCCTAACATAATTCCATATAGCGCAAACTAAGAACTTTGCTATCTATCTATATTTACAATTTTTACAGCCATTCAAATTTGGAAAATTTACGCCCAAAATTTGTGAACTTTGAACCAGCCTGTATGAAAGGTTTGAAAATATATTCTAATATCCTTAGTTTGCGCTATAGCTATTCCATTTCTATGCATATATTTTAAATTTTTACTCATTTGTGCTTACTATTTTCTCACAAATTTTACCGTTTTGACCATACCATTTTGAACATGAAAATTTTAACATTTTTATTAAAGACCAAATAATGTGTATTTATTTTCATACTGAAAGAAATATTTTACATTAACATAATAGGGTATTCATTCAGGTATCTACTGTGAAAGTTGCAGCCTTGTAACTTTAACGGTTTTTTTAATATGAATGTTTTTGTGCCCCTACCGTCTCCTAGGTGTACCTCCCCTTAAGATAGTCTTGAACAAACATGGACTAAATGCAACCACGGCACCACATCTAATATTGGAACGACAGCTTAAGCTCACACCCCTGCGCATAGCGACAAGTGTGGATACGATAAACCAACATTCACCAGGGGACAGAGAATAGACAATACATTAAATGTTATGACCAGTACCGTAGATATGTCTATGGTAAGGGGGTGTTAATATAAACGTAGAAAATGAATTATAATAGTTTTATTGCAATTTTGGATGATAAATTTGGGAAAACCAATGGGGCAAGGAGGGGAGAGAAGGGTTACCATTCTGAATAATATGTTCATAGCGCCCGAGTGTTGCCGGGGCCCGAAAGGAGAGCAAAGAATAGTAACACTATTTACCTTCCACGCATGTCGTAAAAGACGACTAAGGAGGTTATGGGATGGGGTTGGCAGTCCCATCCCATATAGGGTAAGTGACCCAAAGCCATGCTGAAGTCGGATGTGTCAGGAAGAAAGGCGCAGATATCGCAGAATTGCTGTAAACCATGACACAACGCACTCCGTTCTCCGGACTCCATCCTACTAGTCTGCAGGAGTTTTAGTACGAACGCAGAAGAAGAATATGTTCATAGTACTAAACGTCATAAATAATATATTCCTAGTACTAAACATCATAAATATTATATTCCTAGTACTAAAATGTTATTGTCTGATGTTGTACCTGATAGAGGTGGTTGAACCTCCTCAACTTGTTATACCTTAGTGGAAGGAGGTAGTTCAACCCTTTAAAACTCGTTATCCCTTAAGTGAAGGAAGCGGTTGAACGCCACTCATACTTGTTATCCCTTAGTGGGAGTAGGTGGTTGAGCCCTCTTTAACTTTTTATCTATTATCCAGGGATTTGGCAACAGATTTCGTGTTTAGAACGCGCCTCACAAAGTTCGTCAAAGAATGATTTTTTTTTGGTTGTAATTAATTATATCAACTTTTTAAACACCAATTAGTTTCGAAATCTGATCTTATCAACTGATTATTGGTCATGATGGCTGAAGTAAGATTAATACTACAAAAAGACCTATGGTCCACCACACATAACTACTTCCTTCGCATATAAATGTTCCTGGGTTCATTGCCCAGTTGAGGCGGAAATGTTTTTTCCAGATCGCAACAGAACCACGTCATTCCAGCCTTAATTGGGTACCGGATTAATCTAGAAATTACAGACTGGGGGAGAGGAGATGGATACAGACCTCATACAGCAGAGCCACTAAAATGTGAGATCGCTAACACCTCACACCACTACAGCGTTAATAAATGCTATTGGTTAACTTTACTACATCTGGGAAAATAATTGTCACCAGCGTGACGTTACGCTATCTACATTGTGCCCTAATGTCACGTTGAAAATAATTGTCACCATCGTGACGTGACGCTAACTACATTGTGCCCTAATGTCACATGGAAAATAATTGTCACCAGCTTGACGTGACGCTAACTACATTGTGCCCAAATGTCACGTGCAAAATAATTGCCACCAGCGTGACGTGACGCTAACTACATTGTGCCCTAATGTCACGTTGAAAACAGAAAGATAATGCCATTTATTATGTACCATCTGTGATGAGGTATGCTGCTTTAAACTTCGGACGTGAGTCCGATTCGGTTATATTATAACTTGATGAGCATAAAAATGTAATTTAGAGTGTGTCTCCGGTAATCATGTCACCATGACTCCCAATGTATTATTTGCAGAGAGATAAGGCAAGTTGTATGTCCAGGATATTTATAAATATATTCTGCGAACTGATTCACAACACAGAATCGCTTATTTTGGCTGATGTGACTTTGTCCGTACTGTTCATTGCCTGGCGACACACAGTATGCACCAAGTTACCAATGTTCAATCTCATCATCCAAGATGAGTGACGATGTGTGATCAGTACACAAGACGAGTGACGCTGGGATTAAATGAGATACATGGCCGTAGATACGTTGTCGAAAAGATATCTTTCAAAAAAAGGTAATTTCCTCGTTTTCGCGAATTTTTTTGGTGACCTTTTATTTGGACAACTACCAGAGGGAAGTTTATTTCTGATTGGACCCGCCGCCTCGCACCCCGACTGCCAATATATACTGCTCATATAACAGCTTATGATAATACTACGCAGATATAATACATTTAAACATGTACCAGCTTAACTACAACTGCGTCTAATCAATCTAATCCAGTGTTTCCCATACTTTCTTTTACTATGCCCAACCTGTCTTTCTGAAAATCCTGATGCCCCTCTATGTAACATACATAATTATTAACATTCAAAAATTATATTATTTCTCCCCCTCCCCTCCAGTTGCCCTCCCTCCTGAACAATAAAATTGATTCCCTGTGGAGCGTGGGCACCACGTTGGGAAACACTGATTTAATCGGTTCATTTCACATTTTTTTCTCATCACTTATAATAATTGAGTACAGTAATAAATCTGCATAACCATGGGATTAGATAACAAGAGTAACTAACAAATATAAACATGTGCATAATATTAAATGACATGTGCAATTAAGTATTTAAAAAATAGAAAAATTTTACAAAATTAGCAGACAAGTTTCATTCACACTTGCTACGTTCTGTCGAATTTCCCGTTAATTATACAATTTCGTGGTGTCATCGAAATCGTCCTTCAATAGTGACGTTATCATACTAAAATAATTGGCGGAGTGGTACAGGAAGTGTCTGTGAAGGCCAAGGACCGAGTTCGATCCCCACCACAGGCAATTGTGTATGTGGACCGTTCAGAAAGTAATGGCAAACGTAATTATATTGTCTAGAAAATCACTACAGCCAGAAAAATGCTGTGTTGATGGCTACGTCCTGAATAGGATATGCTACCAATTTTGTATTTAATATGCAAAGTGTGAGAACATATCCGACCAAGTGGAGATTGCCGCACAGACACAAATAAGAAAGGCTTGAAATAGGTCTGCTTTCAAATGCAACGTAGAAAAGTACTTGTTCCTTTCTATTTGTTATTTCAATTTATAATATTTTAAATTATGTTTACTAGATATTATTTTTATTTTACCAGTACCAACATTTTACTATCTAGGTTTTGATATTATTTGATGTTTTTCACTTTGTGTATAGGCCACTACTTCATGTCGAGAGCCAATGAAACTCACAGGGAAATCAGTACCAGGTGGGGAAAATGAAACAATGAGTCCATATGACTGTATAATTGACGAGGGATGTTGATCATTTGACATAAATTGGACTTGCAATTTGATCCAACACGTTTACGATC
This sequence comes from Meghimatium bilineatum, assembly GCA_034231615.1. NCBI lineage: Eukaryota > Metazoa > Mollusca > Gastropoda > Stylommatophora > Philomycidae > Meghimatium > Meghimatium bilineatum. The sequence goes on from CM067311.1 coordinate 44,296,722, forward strand.
TCGGTCAATCAACTTTCCTTAGAACGTATACGATTATGAGTCAGTGAAGTGTGAAATTTCAAGTCACTCGAAAACTCCCTTCAACTCCCTAATTATGTAAAAATCAGTATTCACCATTGTTTTCCTTTGACAGACAAACAGTAAAGTGTGTATTCATTTATCATTATGATCGTGGACTTGTAGATCGTAACACATACACGACAACACACACATAGCACAGGTATGTAAACATTGACTGGCCTACCAAGGCGATATTATCGACGATATCTCCATCAGATGTGTTCCCTCCACCGTCATAGAAAGTATCATCGTCATTATCATTATTTACAATTTTTCGAAGGGTACGAATTTTGCATGTTTCATTCAAAATCATACCCTGATCAGTGTTTGTATGAGATTTGTTATACCTTTCTTGTTGATTGCCTGCATCGTTGACTTGGCGGTTATGACCTACAAATGAGCAAAGAACATATGAGTATCACAACGACATCAGATAATATGTGGGAATGAACTATATCAAGTATATGTAAATCACTTCTGTAGTTAAGGAGTTAGTAAGACAGTTTCACAATCCCAACACCCATTGCCTTTGTCAAAGTGTGAGTACCGTATATACCGTGCTGTTTACTGAACGTATGAATAATATCTGAAAAATTCAACAATTTCATATTTTAAACATTATTTATTTGTTTCGATCGCAGAAAATACGAGAACATAGATGTACCTCCACGTGTACAGTGGTATGGTTTTTCTACATCTTTCTTTCATACCTAAATGAACAGCTCTCGATGATGTGCAGTATCTTAAGAATGAGTTTCCTACACAGATACAATCTATCTCACGAGACAAGGTAGTATTTTGTTAATTTCACACATTGTGCGTCTATCTTCGGGCGAAGCGGTCTGAGTTTGATGACAAATCAAGTTTATTTCTAGAATTCTAGCGTTGAATGATATTCAACGACAACGATTCTATCATCGTTAAAGATCAAACATTTAAATCAAGTTTTAAACTTAGGCAGGCACAGTCAGGATTGTGTTTCAGCGCAACATAAAGTCCTATAACATAAATATAACCAGTAAAGAAATCAGATAGTGAAATAGTTTAAAAACTGTTGTGTGCAAGTACATTTTGAATATTATAAAAAAATCCTTAAAGGTGAGCTTATTTTAAAGAATTTAAAGAATTTTAAAGTGAACTAGAATTTAAAGAAAAGGACCAAGGCCTTTGGAATTACTTGTCTTTATTCAGAAACATTAAAAGATTTTCAATTAAAAAAGTGAATGTATAACTTTAAATTCAATTTTTTAAATTTATTTCTGTCTTTATTAAAAGTGGACAAAATCGATGATAATAATTAACTTGTAAAATTGTACTCGGATTTTTTTGTTTTTTTTAAATGAATTTCGGGGGAGGGGGGGCACCAAAATATTCATCGCACCGGGCAGCACTTACCCTAGGTACTCCACTGCAGACAATACTATAATATTTTCTATGCTCAGTATACGCTGAGTAAACAAAACAAGGCAAAGAGAATGTCGATATTCGAACTGAAGTGGTATAGGGCAATTTATGAATTTCCTGGACAGAAAAGATAAGGAACAGTGAGGTTTTGAATATTCTGAATGTAGACGAAGAATGGCTGGTGAATACAGTTTTACATAGAAAACTGAAATATTTTGGACATATAAAATGACACAATGGCATGGAAAGACGCATATTAGAGGGCAGAATTCCGGGAAGTAGGAGAAGAGGTAGACCTGGAAGGAAATGAACAGATGATATCAAAGACTGTATGAAGATATCGTTGGAGGAGGCAAGCCATAAGTTTAATATCAGCTGAAATTTTCGTGAAACAACTGAAATTAAATAAATAAAATCATTTTAAAACTTCATACAAACAACGTAATGACCATGTGCTCCAGACTAGATACTAATATGTTGTGTCACTACGGGTAAGCAACAAAAAATTACGGGTATCCCTAAATGTAGGTAACAAAGAAATAACACAATAATAATAGTCCTTTCACCTTCTGAGTACTGCTGGCTTTCTTTTATTACATGGGCTTTTCTAGAAACATTTTTATCTTTGCTTACAAACGTACACGTTTTCTTGTCAGTATCTTCAACCTTGTCCACTGAGCTCCCCCATTCTGAGTCTTTATTTCTGGAAAAAAAATATATGACACAGCTTCACTATAACATCCAACGAAAACATTAGACCTGGTGTGGGCAACATTTGTGGATCATCGTGCCAGTATGAACGTGTTTATCGCGTGAAATGTTGTACAAAAGGTGTACTGTTTTATCCTTTGTCGTCTGAATAATACTTTTTATTCTACAACGAGGCCTAGTACGTGACACCAATTTTAGAATGCCGCAACACGTTCTCTATTATTTATCTTCTGCTTTCTGTCACAAATTTATACATTTCAAGACTTAGATGTTCAAATCTACTTTTACTTCAAATCGGTTGCAGGTGTCACACAGATGTTTTCAGTAACATCCAACATGAATGTGTATATCCATATCAAATAGAAGACTAACTGAAGCAATGCCAGGGGTCTAATTTGTACTCAATCTTCCTGTCCTAATTGTAGTTATTTTTTCTCTCTTGAAACGCATAATTTACTTGTATCTCTTAGAAGTTGAGCATTTGACAAGGTAAAAAACTTATTTCACAACTTACAGCTCAAGTGTCACTATCGCTTCATCCCCCTGCTGTGATTGGTTTAATGTATATGGTCTTCCACACCTCTAAATTGTTATGACATATCGACACAAAGTGACACATTTCTAAAATTTGCCAAAGAATGAAGTATATGCGATTCTAGCATTTACCGATCAGACGCGTTAGCTATTTTTGTTGTGATGTATCTAACGATTTTGTACTTGTACATATTTTGTAGCAATAGCCAAGCAATAGTATATACTGAATATACATGAATTTCAATATTGTGTTAACCCCATAAACTCTGTGCACTGTGTCTATCCAATTACAATAAAAATATTATTATTATTATTATTATTATTATTACTATTATTATTATTATTATTATTATTATTATTATTATTATTATTATTATTATTATTATTATTATTATTATTATTATTACTATTACTATTATTACTATTATTATTATTATTATTACTATTATTACTATTATTATTATTATTATTACTATTACTATTATTATTACTATTACTATTATTATTATTACTATTATTATTATTATTATTATTACGATTCACTTCATCTATATTTTATGCTACGAAACAAGATCCTAGATTTATGGAATTTTTGGTCCAGCCTCGCTTGCCTTCGACGGGTTAAAGTAAACCATCATGCAGACAGACAGAGATCCCACACCCCTGATTTAGACACCAGTGATGCTTCTTACTATTGACAACAAGACCCTTTGTCGTCGAATTATTCTCTTAGTTATTTTGTCAATACTCAGTAACTTGTCTCGTAGACATTATTCTAGATGTAACGGGTAAATGTTTACTCACTCCAATCTGTTGAATAGACGGGATTTACTCATCTGTTGTGACGTGTAGAGTGTGCAGTTTCGTGACGTATTTTTCTCTATTATGCTGATATCATTCACGATATTTATTAGGTGGTATTGATTCCATGTTTCTTTTCACTATCAATCAATCCAGTATCATGCCTATTGGTGCAAGCGATCATGTTTATCCAAAATATATGTCCATTGTGTTGTTAATATATTCAGTTGGTGATATTTTCTCGTGCCACAGTGGCAACCATCCAGAAATGTCTCTCTTCGTCTTCCCCTGACCCCCCTCCCCCCTTTTCAACTTTCGGGTTTTCAAGTTCTAATGCGAAGATCTTATCACATGCCTTAAGATTTTAGCTATATGTTTGCAATTTGTGGCCCTAATTTGCCTTTTTTTACTCCAGAATATCTAATGACATTACTTTTTTTTAGCTGTCCATGGAATTGTCATTATTTTTGGCTGTTCATGGAATTGTCATCACTCGTCTCAAAAACTTACATCGCAGTTGCCCTCAGATTATTTTGAGCTTTTTTTATTTTGTTTACCGCCCTGTTTCACATCCATACAGAGGAATTGGTTCGATATAACTCCCTAGCACTATAATTCGCATATGCGTTGATAGTACTCCTCAATATACAGTAGGTCCCATAGCAGAAACCTGCCGTCGAGGTTGAAGAAAACTCCTCCCTCATGTAGTAAGCTGCAGCAACGATTATGCAGAGTAAGTAAACTCTAACTAATACGTCAGGTACTCATTTACAGCTGAGACGACTGGAAGAGTGGTTGTGTCAAGCAAGAAATCACAACCCGGATTTGTTTGTCCGGACGTGGTTTCGAACCTGGCACGCTGTAACCCAGTGATTGCAAGCAAGCTCACTATCAACTAGGCTACAGCGCTCCCACTCTTCAATATACTAGATGCAATACCATTAGGTCCGGCTCTATGACTGAAGATAGAGAACATCTCTTTGAAGGCCAAAGTATCTGGTTCTAAAAACGAAAATTGTATCTCTTATGGTGTACCTCTTGATATTTGGGTCTTGATATTTGATTCCGGCTCTTGGTCGTTGGCATTTTTGTTATATCAGAGTGTGAACTTAAAAGGGCATTCGCAATTCATGTTAATACAATATCAAGAGTCATATCGTCTTCTTCTTCTACATTAATTCTCAACCTACAGTCATTCTCAAACTCGTCATATATATATATATATAGGTGTATAGAGTACAAGGGCGTTAATGATCACCTTCTTCTGCGTTTTTCTCAAGATCATGTAGATTAGCAGATGAACCGAATGAGCTGTATCATGGTTTACAGTTTACTGTGTCTTGGGTGTGGTATTTGCCCACAAAATGAAGAAAACTGATATGTAAATATAACAAACAGCTGTGGTAGACTGAACTATTGATTCTGACCACTACAAATGTAACTAGAAGCGTATGATGCAATCCTACCTGAAAATCAAAGAGAGTCATCACTTCAAACTACATCACTTTTGTGTATAAACATCTTATCTTTGATTAAACTTCGTTATTATTAGGGGCATACAGATCAGCAGATCAAGTGGTTTGGTCACATCATGAGAATGCATCACGAAAAGTTGCCCGAACAAACATATGACCAAATGAGGTCAGGATACAAAGCCCGAGGAAGACCACGGAAAAGATGGATAGAAAACGTCAGAGACATCCTGAACAGACACGGTCATAGCACAGCCGAGGCCACACATCTGGCTTTAGAACGCAAGCTCGAGCTCCAACCACCCCTACGCTTAACAGCAAGAGTGGAAAACAAACCACCCGGGGAAAGACACTAGACAATAGCATACAGACCCAGATGAGACACAGTCACAAATGCAGCAGTTTTTGCATATGAAGTTTATGAAGGTTTTCAGAATAAAGAAAAATATGTAGTTGCAACGATAAAACTAGAAGATGCATTGCTGATTGCAATTGATCGCAACATAACTTGTACTATATTACAAGTATCTACAGAGCTAGTAGTGTATACGTACAATGTGTCGTAGCCCATTGCATTCCTCGCTAGCGATTACTTGTATGTTAGTATACAAGCCCACAAAGTGATTGAATGAAACTGCAATGTACACACTCAAATGTGTATCAGTTCTGAATATTCAACTATAACTTGCCATCCATTTCTAGGAAACGATGAAAATCTGAACGCACTTCCTGCGCAGCCGTTTCCGAATAAGATTCCTGCACGGAAAAATATTGTAAAACGTGCACATTATAGTACATTTATGTATGCAAATTTACGAGCTATATGGTTCATTAATCCGTGGTAAAGTATATATCTCAGAGGTAAAGGTCACTATTACCTGAACTACAACAGTCATTAGCTTTTTATTGAACAAATAACCTGATAAAGGCATATAATCAAATTAATAATAATAATAATAATAATAATAATAATATCTATAAAATGTATACATTTATGATAAATTTATGGGTCGTAGTAGTGTCATATTGAGATATTTGATGCCAAAAATTTCCACGTGCCTATTTTCTCTCCTGATGAGTTTGGAAAATTCCCACCATGTCCAGTCCTTGATACTGTTCCGCCATGTCTACTTCTGAGATTTAGTCTTCTTTTCTCTACCCCCCCCCCCACACACACACACCTTGAAGAACATCTTTTATCATCGAGGAATGTCTATAAAGTGCAAGTACCAAAGTTAACGAAGTTAACGAAGTTTCGCGACAATTATCAGTGTCTGTGTTGACCCGCTAAAATATTAATTCTATCATGACCAAACAAATTGGTCTTGTTTTGGGTAACAGATACCCAAAACACGTTTATATAATATTTTTGTCAAACGCCTGGTATCCAGGAATTATGAGTAATAGATTGTAATTTTATTCAATCATTTTGTGAGCAAATACCACACCCAAGACACCGTAAACTCTACACCATGATACAGCTCATTCGGTTCGCCTGCTAATCTACATGATCTTGAGAAAAACGCAGAAGAAGATGGGCATTAACGCCCCCTGTACTTTTTTGAGTAAATTTACTTTAGTTAGGAGGTGATAAAAGTACGGTAAACAAACATTGGTAGCACATCCTTTACAGGACTTAGCTATCAACCCAACATTTGTTGGCTGTTGTGATTTTCTAGGCAATATAAATATGTTCAGTAGTTGCCATTGCTTTCTAACGGTCCGGATGCACAATTGCCTGTAGCGGGGATCGAACTCGGTACCTTTGCCGTCAGAGACATGCTCTGTACCACTTCGCCACAGAGCCAGACAGAAGGGCGGTAAGGGTCCTCCAAATCTTTATCTCATTCTCAGAAGACTCCAACGTTTAGCGGTGTGCACTGTTGTGAGAAGAATCGTACGACTAGTATACTAGAGCCGTAAAAACGTGATTGTCAGATGAAGTGTTGACAGGTCTTCACACGAGGTACCTAAGCCCGTACTGGTATAACATATTCCTAGTTCTGCCTTGGATACGCCCAGCCATACTGTTGTAATACCTCATACAAAATTCCCCCTGTTGCGAGAGTACTCTCACTGTTTTATTTGCAGCACTCAGAACTTTCTCCATTTAAAGAGGAAACTGATGTAAGGAGAGCATATAGTAAATCAATATTCCCTTTCTGCCAGGGACAGTTGAAGGGGAATACGAGGAGGAAAAGTATAGGTCAGAAATAGACTTTAACACACTTATATGACCAGCTGAGTATAGTGATGGTGGAATTTATACGACCAGCTGAGTATAGTGAAGTATGGTGGAATTTATACGACCAGCTGAGTATAGTGAAGTATGGTGGATTTTATACGACCAGCTGAGTATAGTGAAGTATGGTGGAATTTATACGACCAGCTGAGTATAGTGAAGTATGGTGGAATTTATACGACCAGCTGAGTATAGTGAAGTATGGTGGAATTTATACGACCAGCTGAGTATAGTGAAGTATGGTGGAATTTATACGACCAGCTGAGTATAGTGAAGTATGGTGGAATTTATACGACCAGCTGAGTATAGTGAAGTATGGTGGAATTTTTGTGCTTCTAAAGTTTTACCCTAAAGAAGCTAATCCGTTATGATGATGATGAAAGAAAGAAAAGATTAAGAAATAATACGATTCTGTGGTAATTTTACTTCTGATCTAAAAATGTCAAATCTACTGTTGAACATATTTAAGATAAATTGAAGTCGTCTGTCGCTGTGTCATTCTGGATTCTTGATTACAAACCGGCTTCACAGCACGTGGAGCATTCCCATAAGTGCTCCACCCTCCGTTCCAGCAGCCAGTGTATCTACAATATTTGCTTAAAGAATATAGGAAAGGTCAGAGAGGATAGCCTACTTATTTTGACTTCGAAGGTCTTAGCTCAATCTTTATTTTTATAGTCTTAGTTTCTCTAAAACCAAATAAGACTAAGGTTTGCGATCAAATGGAATAGTCCTGATTATAAAAGGAACATTTGCATTTTTCACTTTTACTCGTCTTTTAACGCTACACAAGATGTGACCAAAATACGATCCACGGGTCAAATCCGGCCCGTTAAGCCTATTTCACTGTCCTGTAAGATTGATTTAAAATTATTATATTCACGTCACCCCCACCCCCTTCCTAGTTTCTTGATTCTTGATTAGAAACTGGCATCACAGCATGTGGGACATTCCCATAATTGCTCCGTCCTTCGCTCCAGCAGCCATCCCAGTGTATGTAGATTCAGAGTCCCGGTCAGGTGTTGATTGTGTGATCTTCGGGACTTTCCACAAAATTTACTTTTCCTTCCCTCACACCTAGATATCTCCCATTTCTAACATTCTCTATATGTGTACAATTTCAGCCTCATTGACATCATCTTCATCTTGAAATGAATTTATTACTGCCTTAATTAAGTCTGATTTATATCTGTGACACGACTCATGACGCCACTTTTAACTGGAAACCATTAACCAATGCGTCATTGCTGGCATGTTGTGTTTATAACTATTGACAACACTTATACCTATTTTCGTATATCTTGATATTTATATTGTTACCTCAGTCCTCGAATTTCCATTATCGAGTTGTCTCTCCTCACAAGTGATTTTTTCTCTTGTTGCACATGATGTTGGTTTCAAGACGATGCTTAGATATTTTCAGTCAATGTTTAGGACTTACAAAATATGCGTATGTTCCTGGTGTTTCATTTAGTTGAACAGCTTAGTGCAGTGGCGAAAGGGCTTACCAGATTTACTTTTTAGCACCCGGATCACCCCCGTCTGAGCTCTGTTTCACGCAGCAGAGCATAATCCATCTGCCACCTGTACCACTTATAACACGTAGTACCCCATTATTCTACTGCTACTGCTAGCCCTTATCACATAGACAGTGGGATAAATCAATGGGAGTCATCCCTTCAAATTACATAGCGAGTGCCCATCAGATTCCAATTGTACACAGCCAAACTTTCTACTGAAGTTCTTAAAAGACGGTAGGTTTTATCTCATACATTTTGTACTGGTTCATATTTATTCAGAAATCACTATAACAATGGCCATTCTGATGTGCAAACTGTTGGAGAATTAGCAATGTACATCACATTAGTCTGTATAACATTAGTCTGTATAACATTAGTCTGTATCATATTCTGTAACATATTAATCTTATCACATTATTCCATATCACATTAATGTATCACATTATTCTCTAAGGGGTCTACATTCAATGTCACTCTAATAAAACTTTATCTGAAGCTATCCAAAAATCACTTAAGATCTTCTGATGTTTAAGCTGTGCATCTCTGCTAGATTTTTCCAGTGATTAATATATTTATGTTATAAAAATTGATGATTTATTGGTTTGCCTGCAGAGTAGGCCAGTCTGAGTTGTTGTTTTAAAGGCTTTACAGAGATGAAGAGATGGTGAGTTAATGTACTTAGTACACCCTTGTGTTTCTTCCTTCCAAAGTAAGTTCATAGTATTATATTTCCGGAGTTTCCCCACTACCCACTCATACTTGCTCTTACAATTATCATATACATTCATTCTATTTTATTGTTGATCATTTTCAGTTATTCAACATTTAAACCACAAGATATTATCAACAGAATAGTTTGATTTTTCAAACTGATTTTACTAAAAGAAATAAACATTTTGTTGGTGACTGCTAAAACACTGAATTCTATACTTAACATAACAGAAATGCATACATACACTCAAAGCTATAGATAAAAGTGTAACAATATACAAATGTATAATTACACATTTACTAACACATGTACCCAAACTCAAGCAAGTTCAATGAATACTACAAAAGTGATCTAAATAAATAGACTGTTGTCTTTCCTCTGACAACACCATGATAGCTCTTGTTATGCTAATAATGTTTTGTAAGGATAGTATATCTTATTCAGCGTTTATCTCTCACTCATGTGCTGTTTCCAAATTCTACGATAAAGACTGCTGTGTCTTTCCGCATTTTCCTAGAGACCACTGCCTTTTTATTCTGCCACTGTGAGGTCTAGTCTATCCATCTTCAAAATCTGCTTGAGGTCGTTGTTATGCAGTCTGTGTTATATTTAATGGTTAGCTATTATTTTAGCCAAAACAGATAAAACATTCTGTAAATTGTATTCAGACATTCTGCATGAAATATACCTTTGATAAGCTAAGGAAATATGTTTAGCGAATCTTACGGGAGAACAGTTTCCTTTTGGGTTGATTTCACTGCATTTACAACATCCACTATTTTTTCAGTTCCATAATTTATGCATTACAACCTTACCATCTGTTGTATTTTAAAAATATTTTTTCTACATTAAAATGTACTATGGCTGACTAAATTATTTGTTCTAAGCTAATGTCATTATATATACATATATATACATACATACATACATATATATATATATATATATATATATATATATATATATATATATATATATATATATATATACATGCATACATACATATATACACATATACACATATATATATATATATATATATATATATATATATATATATATATATATATATATATATATATATATATATATATATATATATATATTTATATATATATATATATATATATATATATATATATATATATATATATATATATATATATATATATATATATATATATATATATATATATGGAAGAGAACACATTTTCTTTCTTCTTCCTTTATGAATTGTAGTTAATCTAAAGTTATTTATCACACACGCCTCTTCCATAGGATGGCATATGTGGAAGAGTGAAGTGGAGCTCAAAGAAAAGATATATAATTTGGTACTTTCATGTGGAGCACATGGCTGTGTGACTAGAATGACGTTCTCAGACTTTTGAGGTCCTGTGTTCAATCCATGGTTGGGATAGCAATTTTTTCTTTCGGAGATATAATCAAAATCCTTCCTGTACATGTCGTGACGTCTGCTATGGCAAAGCCCCATAGTTCCCTGTACTCCTTAACAGGAAAATATATAACAGTTCACAGTATAAATAACATGTTTATTAGATAAACATCACAAGATGTAATTTTTTCCTATCACATAGCAATGGCAGCCATATTGTGAGCTGTCAACGTACAGCGACCGTTCATACTTTCAGTTGCTTTTATTATTTTTTCACTTTAATCTTTTCCTCTGGCACCACTCTTGAGATTGGAGCTGTGGTAGTGTAATGTTAAGCCATGTGACCACCGACAAGAAAACCAGTGTTCCAAATCCACTCGTTATTTGTAATTTGAAATAAAAATTAATCATGTGGTTCACTTAGCCACCAGGAAATATTGTACCACTGCTCATGCTCTAGGAATGCTGAGGAATGGCACCAACTCTATTGAACAAGTAACTCTAGTCGGGTAAGACTCTAGTCTAGTTTCTGGTGAGGTACTGACTAGGCAGCTGAGCACTTATAGGAATCAGAGTGCTATGATGCTGGTTCACAACTCATACTGCTTTAACCGTAACTCCCTAGATCTATTTACTGACTTGTTCTATGCCGATATTAAATATAAATGTGTGATACAATACATCCATGAAACACATTAACATACAAACTCACACAAGAGGTAATCAAGCATAAAAGTATATCTGCTATTGTTAGAATTTATGTTGTTACTATAATTCTTGTTTGGTTTGCAAATTTTCATACTCTCTTTTCCACTGAGGCACCAACTCTTCCCAGATGATTCGTCTATCTCCAAACAAATCCTGATGAACTGAAGGTTTCAGTGAGAAACTCAGGTAGTTTTTGTTGTCATTGTCATAAGGAGGCCACGCAAGGTTCTTTGCGACTCTTAAGTAGTCATTAGGATTTCTGTAAATATATCATACAAATTTCAATGAGAAGTCTGTTTTTTAAGAGTCTAAATTGCAAACTATAAATGTACTCTATAAGAATGCATATTACATTAATAATAATAATAATAATAATAATAATAAAACCCATAACCCGTCAGGGTCGTAGGGGTGTCACATTGAGACAATTGATGCAGAAAGATCTCCATGTCTCTCTATCCTCTAATAATGAGTTTGGAAATTTCACACCCTGTCCATCCCTTGATATTATCCAGCCAAGTTTTCTTCTGGCCACCTTGTCTTCTTCCACTCTCCATCGTACCTTGAATAACATCTCTTGTCATCAAAGAATGTCTCATCATGTGCCAGAATATTCTCATATTACATTATAAACAAGCATATAGATATAGGGAGAGACGAGGGTTCAGAGGGTTCAAACTCTCCCCTTAGGAAAATAGATCACCACACTAGGTACTATAGAACTAATAAACCAGATGGCTAATTCCTTCCCATTTTCCTAGTGATTCCCAAAAACGTTCATCAAAATCCACTCAAATGGGAACTAATAGGAATTTTAGGAAAACCCTACTGTTAGCAAATACTATTTAAGGAATTGGTATAAATCAATTTAATTTTCCAATTTTCATTTTTGGAATCTCATTCTATAGCAAAAACGTAGGCATTCAATATATGATTAGAAATATTCATAACAAACACCTTTAGCACCAGTGGATGTCTTTTAATTTTTATTTTAAATGGCAAACTTCATGCATTCTTTTTTTTCTTCTGCGTTCGTTCTCAAATTCCTGCAGATTAGCAGGATGTAGTCCGGAGAACGGAATGAGCTTGGTCATGGTTTACAGCACTGCTGCGATATCTGCGCCTTTCGGCCTGACACATCCGACTTCAGCATGGCTGTGGGTCATTGACCCTATATGGGATGTGATAGCCAATTCCATCCCATAACCTCCTTAGTCGCCTTTTACGACATGCGTGGAAGGTAAACAGTGGTGCTATTTTTTGCTCCCCTTTCGGGCCCCGGCACCACACGGGCGAAACTTAATGCATGATATGGGCGTTAGTAACATATGTGGTTCCCCAACTCCTAGAATCTGTTAGTGTTGGGCTCCACCTCATTTTCAGGCAACATTATAGACAGACTGGTTACATTACAGTGATAGTTAAGTATTTAGTAACCATTCAACCTTACGTAGTATTTCTTACATTACATTGATTAATAGAAATAACTGAATTGTCATCACACATCACATATGGTTGAAGGGAAAATCAATCTGAGCTCTGTTCAATTATTTAGAAGACAAAAATGGTCCAGCTTTTTATTTGATTTCAAAGATATCAGGGATCACATTATAAACTATCAGATCCATTTGGGAAAGAAATGACACAATACTGAACTATAAGACCATGAAGTCATGTCAGTAGATATAAAAAAGGAAAATACTGACAATATCAATACAAAAAAAAAGATAAAACTAAAAAGTAGCTATGACAGAGCAACAGAAAATAAATACAATAACAATGTCTAAAGGATTTTAATTTTTTTTCCTGTGACAAAGTATGTATTTTAATCAATGGCAACCCTAAGTAGTGGCAACTATTTGGATGAACGTCCTGTTTGAGAGTTCTAAAAGTAATCCCCATGTAATTGCTACAACAGAAATTAGTTTTTGTAATGGAACAAAACAGCATATTAGCTCAATGTTTTCACAGAGTGCCCACTTGCATAGTTTCATTGATTTCAATGCAAATTTTTTTAACCATTACACGCAATGGTAAAGAGGAAAATAGAATCATATGAGTGAAATAGAAGGGAATTACAGATCAGTGCATCTTATCAATTGTAGGCTGTCTTCTATGAATGTACTATCCTTTATGTGCGATCATGTACGAGCACCTATGAGCACTACAGAAATCATTCAGTCTTTCATGGAGCTATTAGAATCAGATTATCTTTGCAGCAATTTGGAATAAAATTGCGGCACAAGAATAATCTGAGAAAATAAATGTGGAATTTATATGAGAAATGGAAGACATCCCACATAAGTCCTACATATTATAATTTACTTAAAAGAAACTAGTAGTACCTGACTTTGTGTTAGTCACACAGAAGCAATCAATCTTGATAGAAGACCTTAAGGTCTCTGGTGACAATTAGTTCTAAAGAAACATCAAATAAGGAGACACAAGTCTTGTTTATCATTGACATATGAGAAAGACCAAAATCTTAGTCCAAATGATAACAGGCTACAGGTTGATGGAAGGACAAAAATCTGACCCAAAAATATCTCGATGAAAACAGAATGCCTGGTTAATCTACAAAGATAATTCAGCATTTCTGTAGATTTCACATCACATAATATTTAAAGAAAAACATTTTAGGATGTTTGAACTACAATTTGTTTCCTACTAGACCTATCACCTCTCCTCCCACATTTCACACTAATGAACGGCATTGAACTAAATATTTGTTTGAAATTTTAATGTGAAGATTCACTTCATGAAATAATTTATTAAAACATGTTAAATTATACTATAAGAAAGAGTACTTTCTAGTTTGCCATTAAATAAGATCAACAATGAAACAGTGAAAATAAATAAATGAACTAATAGTCAAGCTGTAAGTCAACCTATCAAAATGTCAAGCACTAATAAAGTTAAACATTCAAACTAGCAGACAATTAAACACTCACAATTACTCAATCATTCAGTTGATTTTCAATGGTTACATGTATGCATTCAAACAACCAATGACAACATTAAAACAAACAATCGAAGTATACAAAAACACAGTCATCAGTAAATCATTCACACTTTAAATCAATCCTTCAGTCACACATTCTTTCATTCACAATTCAGTCATTGAATTATCTAAAAGTGTTACTGAATTAATCTAACCACTTGATGAAAGAATCACTCATGCACTTTCAAACTATTTATTAATCAAACATTAAGCCAAGCATTCTTCTTCTGTTCTGTTTTAGCTGCATTCCCGCTAGATTTCTCTTGTACCAGGATATGGTCACATAACATTTCCAGATGGATGTAGTCCAGAGAATGGAAATGCATTGTGTTGCCATTTTAAGTGCACCAATGGCCCGACACATCCATCTTTAGTGGTAAGCATTCTGATTATTCGTAACTTCCAAACATATTAATTTACGCATTAATTCAATCAAATATTCAATTGGTCAAATAATATATGAATCAAACATTAAGACAGTCAATCAGTTGAGAATACATGTAACACATACCCTGTTTTCATGAAAGTTGCAATCAGGTTACAGTAATCATCCTTCAGATCAAAGTCGTCTTCAGAGAAGTCACCTTTTTCCTCGAAAGAATAAAATACTGTGGAAAACACTTTAGCACTTATGTCAAACAAGTAGGCTAAATCAATAGCGTGAACAGCATAATTGTTTGGAATATACTTCGGTTCATGGTCAAAAGACATGAAATAAACATTTTTTTCTTGTGGCTGATTCTCTTGAGCAGGGCGTTTTTCATAAGCATCCAGAAAGTAATTGCTACGCTGAAGATAGAAGTAGTCTGTATTGAGGGAGATGACAGCTCTTTCAACTCCTTCATATGTCTTCAAGTATTCAAGCAACAGTGACTCCACTACATATTCCGGTAATTGAAGCAACCTGGAAATACCCAATATGCTGGATTCAAAAGATGAGGTATCAATTTTTCCAAACAGTGAGTTAACTCGAACATAACCATCGTCTTTTGTAAGACTGACAATGTAGTTTCGGTTGAAGAAACCTACTTGATTTAGATAATCTGGATCATTTATAATTTCTGGAATTGAAAGAGGTAATAGAGCATCTCCTGAAGATACAAGTCTGACCACCAAGGAAAAAGAAAACTCCATTATAAATTTTTCAGCCGGTTGTTGTTTTAAACATTGGATAACATCACTCTTGCCTGCACAACCAAGTGAAGAACTTAATACTTCTAAAAGATCAGTGGATGTCTGCGATGGAGCTGGGAAGTTGAAAGCTGTGCCACTCATTATAATAGCCTGTTAATGAGATAAAAAAACACATACTTTATTAACTGATTTTCTTAACTGATAATTTCAGATTATAGATTTGGCTGTAGTCTATGAAGGGTAGATTTGAAGAGGTTCATAGAATGCTGTAATTGTAGTCGTGAGGTTCTGAATGTTTATGTGATATTTATTATCTGACTGTGTTGTACTATTGTTTACATGTAATGTCTGTCTGTTACCTGGTTATGTCTGTCACCTTATTGGGTCATATTATATTGTTTACATAGTCTGTTACTTGATTGTGTTATATTAGCCTACTATCTGGTAAGCACTCTAAAAAAATATCAGCGATTATTATTGCGTGTTTAGCAGCGTGCATCTTCAGTCTTCGCCAGCTGAGAGAGGCGAGCTAGGTAAGTAAACGTGGTAGCTTCCCAGCAGAGAGAGAGATGTGGCTCGTTAACAGTTTCCTTATGGTGTAGGTGGTTTCGTGTAAACATATTTTGTCATTCGACTTGGTCTCCATAAACGCCTGTTCTGTCGCATAGAGAAATGTTGTGGAGTTCTGCCAGTGCTGGCGTAGCGGTTAGCTCGTCCAGTCGGTGTAAAGCTCGATGTTCGTAGCAGTCTTTTCCCTAGATATCGATGGGATCCGCTCTGCACAGAGTGCCGTCTCCCTGTGCCCGAGCGACGATTCAATCATGCCAGTGTCCGGTGATAGCAATCTGGTTGACCTTGCCAGTAGTCATATGCTTGCCTCAAGATTAAGTCATACATCTCTAAGTACACACTGTCTCACGGCGAAACCGCGAATGACTCATTAACTCAGTCGAGGTTTATTAGATAACACGATCCTATTTTGATAACTGTGGCAATTCTAGAGATAATGCATGCTTACCAAGCTCCGACCCTCGTGGAAATAGCACTTTTATTAGTTCAAAACCAAAAGACATCTGTGCATTGCGTCTCGTACAGCAGAAAATGCAGAAGAAACATTGGAGAGGCAGCCAATGTCAACATCCGATATGGGTAGATCCCGCTAAGATTCTATGAGTACACATTGAATCTGGAAAAGACAAAACGTGATAGAGAGCAACGTTGTGTGTGTGACCCGATATAGTGGCAACGAAGCTACAATTTCCCAGCACGAGACCGAATAGTGATAGTGCTGTTCATGCTCGAGAACACACAGAAACCACACGTCCCACCACAATAGAACACATTCAAAGTAGGAGTCATGATTCGGGTACGGGATACGCCAACTCAAGCATGTGCCCCTGGGTATGAAAACAAGCTTTGGATACCGCCCCCCATTGCACACAGGAATAGCACTGACTAAATGTTGGGGGAAATTGCTTTGAAAAGAAGATTTATAAAATATGGAAAGACATAAATAATTACCACTTTGGATACCATTTATATATCAAACATTTATATTTAAAAACAAGCATAAGTTCCTTGACTTACTTTAGTAAAAAGATCTTTTGTTAATGGTGAGATGGTTAGAACCGAAGCACTGATAGCTCCAGCAGATTCTCCAGAGATTGTAACATCATCAGGATCACCACCAAAAGCTAGAATATTATTTTTCACCCACTTCAGGGCAAGCACCTGGTCATGGAATGCTTGATTGCCAGGAAGAGAATCAGAATTGCCTCTAAGAAAACCAAACCAGCCGACGCGGTAGTTGAAAGTAACAACTATAACATCGGTCTGTGATGAGATACAAAAATCATGCTAGTTTTATGTTAACGTGAAAACAAAGAAATGCATATAACATTGTAATTAGCAAACTGTATCATTTAAACAAAAGTAGATTACAGTTACTATAGATTCAATCTATACTGGTAAATCCAGGAATATGGTAATGAAGTTATGCTAATCGCTAAAGACACACATAATAACACACACAAATCGACGTTTCGACCAAAAAGCCTATATCAAGACACAAATTTAAACAACAGAAAACGGACAGTAAAGATATGGACGTGTTATATAGATTGAGGTGAAACAAACCGGATAAGAAATATACAAAAATGACTACATACATGTGGCACGAAACAAACAGAAACTATGGAACAACTATAATTATACACGAAACAAGCGCTTATTGATTCCCTCGTGTTTAAGAGTGCCATATTGGTAAATGTAGCGGTTCTCAAACGCAAGACGAGTTTGGTCATCAGAGAAGCACGACTTTATGGCCACAACCTGAATGTACTAGGCACCCCGATCACCTGTGCCATTGAAGTGAACATCTACAGGATAACACAAATGGTTTTTTTATGTTATACAGATGTTCACAGAATCCGGTCAGCGAGCCTCCTTCCAGTTTCATATATGTCATGGTGCAATGCTTGCATATGATGGCATCGATGATCTTGCGGGACACACATGTGAAGCTCTCCTCTATAGTGAAGGTGGCTTTTGGGAATGTGACACAGCGGGTTAGAGTGGCATAGGCACAGGTCTAGCATTTGTTGCGTTTGCAGCTTATGGTGCCAAAATGATTACGATGGTCAGGCTGGAGGTGACTCCTGACCAGGAGATCTCTGAGGGTCTAGTTTGTAAGCAACAAGAGGGGGGTCGCAGAACACTTCCCGAGTCTTAGGATTAGACTTGAGAAGAGGAAGGTGACGATGTAGTACATGACGAATGGCAGCGTTATGGGGGGGGGTGGAAAGTGAGAACAAGCTTGACCCTATCAGAAGCGGAATACTTCCGAGTGTTCAAGAGGGTGTCCTGACGGAAGAGACTGCACACTCGAAGAAGGGCAGACCTGAGGATTATCTCGGGGTATAGGCGA
Organism: Meghimatium bilineatum; assembly: GCA_034231615.1. Lineage (NCBI taxonomy): Eukaryota > Metazoa > Mollusca > Gastropoda > Stylommatophora > Philomycidae > Meghimatium > Meghimatium bilineatum. Next base: position 44,315,340 of record CM067311.1, read on the forward strand.
CAGCGGAAGAAATATGTCATCTCGTAGGCTTTCTCTAGGAGGCCGTCCTCGCAACTACAGAAGCGTCGACGACGAAGTAGTTGGGAGAATGGAAGGGAACCCTTTTAGGCAGTGGGATGAGAAGAGGTGTACAATAAGAAAGCTATGGGTGTCAGTCGGCTTGTAATTTACCGATGTACTAAGACAGAAGGGTTGGCTAGCTATGGACATGTCCAGGAATTTCACATGAGAGGTGAAGATCTCCAATAAGAAGATGGCCAGATGGAAATTGTCAATGAATTGCATGGTTAATATCTTTCAGGAATCTATGGAATTTCTCCACTAATAGTTAGAAGACACTATCCAGGAAGACAGAAATGCGTTCAGTAGAGCAGGAACATGCTGAGACAATGGGTCTGCCTGTGTTGAAAGGCTTGTGAATTTTGGGCAGCATATAGAATGCAGGACTACCCACATTGCTTACCTTGAAGCCTATAGCAGCAGCTGAAGTGGGCAGGAGGTTGTGAGCTATTAAATCCTAAATAGTAGTAGAGACTATCGTTGTGAGCAACAATCGGGTTTTTCTTGCGCGTGTTGGCCCTGTAGAACAAGGGATTAGGTAGCTGATCCTGAACCTCTGATAGAGGTCATTGCGCCAGACAACAGCACCCCCTTATCGGTCGACTTGCTGACTATGTCGACACGGCTGCGAAGTTGTTTAAGAACATACGACTCGGTCGGGGAGACTTTGGTACGCCTGAAGCGGGTAACGTGGACACGTTGGATGTATGTCACGTTTGGTATCATCGATTTAGCTGTCTAGGGTCCGGGAAGCGGCAGACAAACTAAATATTTTCCTCAAAGACGTTTTATTGCTACATGTCATCGTTTGCATTTTATTCCCAAAGGCTTATCTCACAATGAGAATTATAAAATGCTATATCTATTCTATATATAAATGTATGGATCAGAAACATGGACACTAAATAAACAATTAGGAGACAGAATGATGTGGGTATATAGAAGAATAGGGAGAACATCATGGGAAGGGAAGAAAACAAATAAAGAGGTGCTAAAGACACTTAATATGAAGAAATAACTACTAAGAGAAATAAAGATCAGGCAAATAAAATATTTTGGACATATTAAAAGACATGACACCTTATTGAAGACCTTACTTGAAGGCAAAGTCAAAGAGAGGCGAGCAAGAGATAGGCAGAGATACAAGTGGGAGAATAACATCACACGATGGACAGGTTACAGTCTAGCAGAGTGCACCACCAAGACAAGAGACAGGGGATGTTGGAGATCCGTTGCAGCCAACCTTCGTTGAGGAGACGCACTTGATGATGATTCTCACAAAATTATACATTGGTGTCACATAAATATGCCATTATCTAGCCAAATGCTACATTGGTGTCACATAAATATGCCATTATCTAGCCAAATGCTACATTGGTGTCACATAAATATGCCATTATCTAGCCAAATTCTACATTGATCTAATATAACACTCAATTAATAATACATAACACTTCTCTTACATGATTGCAAATGTGTGTCACACATACCACACTGTTCCTCTTCATCTAATTTCTGTTGGTATTGCTAGATTTTCATATCATAACGTGGATGAAAATCACCTCAGTCTTCTCCAGGTCAGAGTAACTGTTCCATAGCTTTTACCTGAGCTTTGTCCAGCGTGGCCATTTCTTGCCATGCAGTTCAGTGAAGTCCGGACAATGTTAAAGTTTGTGTTAAATAATACTCACGTGTAAAACAGGTAATGAAGTCCTACTGGATGATGACTAAAACACTACACACTATCACTAACGGATGTAAATATGGTACATATAACAAAACAAACCACAGAATATAATCTACCGATGACAATACACAGGACAAAGTCGACGTTTCGGACCAATAGGCCTTTTTCAAGATACGGACATAACATACAAACATTTAAAAAAACCACAAGTAAAAATGAATGCGTATCCGAGTGAGCTCATCTTAGCACCACATTTCACTCGGATACGCATTCATTTTTACTTGTGGTTTTTTTTAATGTTTGTATGTTATGTCCGTATCTTGAAAAAGGCCTATTGGTCCGAAACGTCGACTTTGTCCTGTGTATTGTCATCTGTAGATTATATTCTGTGTTTTGTTTTGTTATATGTACCATATTTACATCCGTTAGTGATAGTGTGTAGTGTTTTAGTCATCATTCAGTAGGACTTCATTACCTGTTTTACACGTGAGTATTATTTTCCATTATGTTCTACTAGCAGTACCACCTTCTAAAGTTTGTGTTAAGAAGTCCATATTCCTGCTCCACTTGGGCATTCATTTTTGTGGGCAACCCTGATCCGAACAGGTGGCATTGTAGTCTGTAGAAACCCGTATAAAGTCGAAACCAACCTTGTTCTAAATTAATACTACATTATGTTAGTCAAACATGATGTTGTGTCATACATAATTATATAGACCTATTAGTCAAACATAATAGTGTGTTAGTCAAACATAACTATATATTTGTCAATCATAATGATTCTTGATTAGTAACAAGCGTCACAGCACTGCGGGCATTCCCATATATGCTCTGCTTGCCGTTCCGTCGGCCATTTAAAAGTGTATAAGCTCAGTGTCTCAGTCAGTTGCTGATTACGCGTTGTTCTGATCTTTCCAGAGAGGGAGCACTTTCTCCCATCGACTCTAGTCACTCCCATTTCTATCATTCTCCGAATATGTACATTGTCTCGTTCGACTTCCTCCTCATCTTCTTGTAGGGTATCCATGACTGCTCTAATCAATTCAATTCTGTCTTTTCTTATTTCGGTGCCGTTCACCAAGGCTTTACCAGCCAACATGTCGGCTCATTCGTTTTTCCTGACTCCAACATAACCTGGACAGTAGATCCATGTAATGCTGTTCGCTTTGTTGAGAAGAGTGACCTATTCAGTTCTGATCATACACTTTTCTATCTTGCGCAGCATACTTTGAGAGTCCGATAGAATAATTAAGTATGTTAGTGGTTGCATCGCCAGCAAAATGAGAGCTGCTGCCACCGTTTCTATTTCCATTCTCATACTCGATGTTGTAGTGGGGTACACAGCTGACTTCTCAGCTTATTTCTTGCCATTTTGGTAGGCCACGAAACCCCAACTATACCTATTTGTTTCTTGTGTTACAGAGCTGTCTGTGTAAATTATCGTATCGGTAGCTTCGAGTACAGCAGTATGAGTTCTTTGATAATTCCCTCTGTTCTGTTGGCAGCCCAGTCGCGGCACTCTATTAATAATGAACGATTAGACACAATGATTTAGACCAGTGTTTCCCAACGTGGGGGCAATTTGATTGTTCATTGGATCAATGTGATTGTTGAGTGGGGCAATTTTATTATTCAGAAGAGGACAATTCAGGGGGGGGGGGAGAATAGTACAATTTTTGAACATAGAAATATTTTGGCCTATGTCACATGGGAGGGGAAATGGGAATCAGAATTTTAGAAACAAGTGGCGGATATGGTAAAAACTAAGGTTGGGAAACACTGTTGTTGACTGTTTTGGGCAACCATAATTATATGCTTTTTATTATTATTATTATTATTATTATTATTATTATTATTATTATTATTATTATTATTATTATATATATATATATACCATATGCATATTGGTTAAGTATGGTTTGAAACGGGGTAATGAAGTTGTGCTAATAACATGAAACACACATAGGCACATATACAAATTGGTGTTTCGACCGAGGTGCCTTTATCAAGTTTGCATACAGGTATGCATAAAAAACAACAAGTAGTGACGACACAACTGACGTTCACACATCTAGTGAGATGTGGAGGGTGGCCGAAAGGCATGGTCAAGTATAGACCTAATGCAACATTGATCAAACAGAATATGTACTACAAATGTCTAAGATAACTATAGGCCTACACATCAGTTTCACACAATACAATATTGGTCTAGCATAATACTACATTGGTGATTACTGATATAAGATTTGCTTGCTATATTATATATCACGTTGGTTTACTTAATACATTGATCGCATGCAGAGGCCTACTTTACAGATATGCCTACTTAACACAAAATTACCCTGGTTACGAGATCTCCAGGAATATAACTATTAGAAGCCCCCATGATAAATCCGCCTCCATAAATAAACACCAGGACCTTCTTGGGTTTGTCATCATCTGAATCCTACAATGAAGAGAAATATTTCAATAAACTGTGCAATATAGTTATATGGAATAGGCATATGCAAAACAAGTAATAGCCATGTATATGTAGTATATGCTTAGATTAGTTCCAGTTGTAGGCCTATGCTAATTGCCTAATAAAATAGGTTTTAAGCCTAGGCCTATGGCATATATATATATATATATATATATATATATATATATATATATATATATATATATATATATATATATATATATATATATATATATATATATATATATATATATATATATAGAGAGAGAGAGAGAGAGAGAGAGAGAGAGTTCTGGAAGACAAGACTAATCTGGTGATTACATTGTGCTAATTTGTCGATGCAACCAGAACTAATTAATAATGATGTCTAGTTGTCATAGTTAAAATTGAATTGAATATAGGACTATATTTGTTAAATTTTTTTAATTATTTAGGATACAATATCTTACTAAAGTGACGAAGCATCTGTTGATAAAATTGCTGTGATTCTAAGATGCAAGTAGAGATAATTAATATTCAAAATGGCGCCTAATTTGCATAATTAAAACAATGTTGATGTTTTTACAAATTAACTGCTGTTTTATGGAATGTCCAGTATCCTTAAAAGTTACATATATAAAAAGAAAATTGGTTAAAAAACTTAATGAATTTAGTAGTAAAAACATCGTCGGCACTGTTCATTAAATTTAAAAGGGTTATAACGGATTTACAATAGAGATGAGATGTCTGAGAAAAGCTACAGGAGTGACCAAAATACACAGAATTAGAAACAATGTCATAAGAGAAAGAGTGGGTATCATATTAATTCTACAATACATACAAAACCAACAGATACAATGGTTTGGTCATCTGGAAAGAATGCCGTGTGATTCATTAGTTTATAAAGCATATATGAAGTGAAGAGAAGCAGAAAGAAGAGACAAGGGTAGACTTAGAGTACGCTGGATCGACAACATCAAAGAGACATTACACGAACACCAAATAACATTATCTGAAGCTGCCAGAAGAGCGAGAACAAGAACATTGTATCTCCCTCGACACCCGTAAAGGGTAAAAGAGGAAGGAAAGAAGAAGAAGATAAGAGATTTAAGTTGCCCCAAAGCACTAAATTCTCTATTAGGGCCTACTTAAATATAAAATAACATTTCTGTCATAATCGATGATCACCATGTGTAGAAAAGATGTCCGGTACCGAATCATAGACCCTTAATATGGTCATAGACGTATTTACTCTCAACATTTCTAAATAAAAACAGAATATGGGTTTAGGGAACTTGCTTACATAAATATTTATCGCCTAAAGCAGTATTTACTGTACATGAAAAAAAAACACGGATATCCAAGTACACAGAGAAAGGTGGGCTTATGGCCTATATGTAAACTGATACTATCATGCACGTCTTGAGGAATGCATGTAGTAGGGGCCTATATGTTTAGTTATAAGTTGTGAAACAACATTTAAAAATAGTTCAATAAAATAATTTTAAAAATATGTTGCTTTTCTGTAGTTTACTAGCGGAGACGCTGACCACACGAATATAAAGTCGCAGGTGATGGTATGGGAACCTTAGGCCTATTTTATGTGATCAAATCAACGCACATAGTGTTTGTAATTGTCTCTCTTGTACTCCATCTTTCTTTGTCGTATTTTTCATAAACTTCGTTGTTTGCAGTTTTGTTTACAGGCAGTGCCATCATTGGCCAGAGCGTCCCAATGTTTAGGTTTGATATAGAGAAATTTCTCATTGAGGATTTACTGCAATCTTTGTATCTCAAAAGGGGTCTTCAACTGACCCTTTTCCCTTCAGAAAGTTCACCAAATATACTAATACTTACCTTTGAATGTGGCAGTTTAACAATCTTCTCATACGTGATCCAGCCATCGTAGTTTATATTTAGTAAGTATTTTCATTATAGATATATGCTTTTAGCTTTGATATTAGTTTTTCCTACGACTACAAGTACTATACATGACCACGAAGATCATAGCGCTGGCCAATGTAGCGCAGATAGAACCTCAAACCTACAATCAGGAATTTTGTCTCAGCACCTCAATGAGTACGTTAAGTATGAGTGAAAAAAGATTGGGCAGGCAGGCAATGGCTGGAGTCGATGACGTGACAAATTCTGATTTAAAAGATCAGCTTTTTATTTTGCACCTGGACATGCCGGTATACGAGAAAAGGAACGCGGGGGCATGCTCGCTAGTTTGGGAACCATCTGTGGGGTAGCGTCAATAGACGCCAAAATGCTCGGCGTGCCTTCCCAAGATTCATCATCATCAGGTGCCGTACTGGCAGGGGTAGGAGATCATGGATCTCCACAGCTCTCTATTACTATTATTATTTATTGGACTCGTTGATGACTATGCCATGCCAGGTTGTTAAACAGTCCAGTATTTTCTCACGTTGTCGCCCTCTGTCTCTCTTGCCTATTGTAACTATGTTCTCCTAATCTCCCCCGTCTGATAACGTGGTCAAAAAATTAAGATAATCTTTTCCTTATATTATTGATTAAGCTCGATCACGTATTTGACTCTTTCAATTCCTCACAATAGTGTTTCTGGCAGCCCATGGTATTCTCAGCATTCTTCTGTAAAACCACATCTCTACTTCCTCTAATTTTCCACAATCCTGTTTGCTTATTGTCCAAGACTCGCATTCATATGTTAGTATAGGAGCAACGTAGCACTGCATTGTTCTCTTTTTCGCCTCTAATGATATGGTTATATTACACAATATATTATTTCATTGTTATAAATGCTGTTTTTGACTGGCCTATTCTGCTTCTTATTTCTGTTGAACTTCTTCCATCTGGTGTTATCGTTGTAGCTCAATACTTGAATTGTTGGACTTTTTGTAATGATATGTTGTTTACTTTGACCTTGCAAGTTGTTGAATTTTGTTAACCTCCCATGATTAAACAACTTAAATAGCTCACACTTATTGTTATTTACTGTAAACATTACATAAAGATAATCTAAGATTTATTATTAATTTGAATAACTGTCCTTGACTCTACAATGATTCATTGTTACTTGGGAACTGTGGACTTATTATGTTAGATTATGATAACAGCAACGACGTTCATTGGCTGCTGAGGTTCTGACCTTTAATCTTTTAATAAGGATTGAATGTTCTGTTAGACGCTGGCAATCATGCGTTTAAAAATAGTTTGTGATGACGTGTAATTCTCAGCACTTAAAACGGAATTTCCCAATCTGTTGACTGTGTGACGACAACATTGCGCTTTTTTCGGTTGCAGGAAACTGTTATTTAGTGACTAATAGTGCATTAGTGAATAAGCAATGTGGTATGGATAATATCTTGAAGGTTTTCTGTGAAGGGGTTCGATGATAATATCAAGTGAAAGTATGCTATTCAAATAAATAAACGCAACATTATTTAAAATGTGTAGCAAATTTCTATTTTACGAATCTAATATTTCAACTTGGTATGAAGAAACTTTCAGACTTTAACTAAACAAAACCAATCTCCAGTTATTTAGAACGGTCCGTTAACGGTGCTGGTTTACCCACTACAGTCGGTTTTTGCGATGCCGGTCTGTAAGAACAGAACCACTATAGGATCTTCTAGACCAAAGACCAGCGTCGTGCAACCGGTTCCTGACTGTTTGATCTGAAATTAAACGAGCTGCTGACATTGGCTTGACTGTGGAGGACACAGATGCAAATCGATTCCTGACATAACGCAGCCGTATGAAGTGGTTTTTCGCAGGAGTTGTGAGTTTGAGTCTTCCACTGCACCATCGTTCTGCCACTGAGCCAGTTTGTTGAAACCACGTCAAATGCGACTAATGGTGCTTCTAGCTACATTATATTGTCTGACTACTACACTTTGTGATTGCCCAGTCTGTAATCATCCAATGGTGAAGTATCGTTATTCTGTAGTGAAATGAGCAATACTTGTGCATTGAATTTATCAACTGAATTTATTCCGGGACCGTTAATCTTTTATATGCATTCAATTATATTGTCAGAGAGTTTTGTGTTCATTAAGTTGTACGGAATTCTCATAAACCTGTCACGAGTTACTGCCAAAAATGTTGCTTTGACCGTGGCCTCTTTCAGACCTCACGAATAATGAGGTGAGTACAATTCAAGTAACCATGAGAAATTAATGACCAAATGTATACAGTCGATAAGTTAAGTGATGTCTAATCGGCGTATAACTTTTCTAAAAGTAATTTTAAAAAAGTTACGTTCTTTTTTGGAACAGAATAATATTTAGGATTAGAAGACTTTATAATGAATCGTAGGATGTTAACGTTTGTACTGGTCTTGAACATTTTCGTAGAAAAGAAGAACACACACCAGGAGTTACATTGCAAGATTATATAACGTATGCTTTTTAAAACTAGTTTATATTTTATACAGAGCCGTAAATACGTGTGTCTGGTGCGGAAAAAAGGGACGTGGTGGGGGGGGGGGGAGAGGGTTTCCCTATCTACTTATGAAATGTTCGCTCGACGAATTCACGCTAAATATTCACCTCACGTCAAAAGAAACCATGGGGACTGGACAAGAAATGGACGAGCTGATGCCATAACAGCTCTTATGGAGATAAGACGAGAGAACGATGTAAAAACAATTGCTTCTGAATCTGCTACATTGAGCAGCCTGCAGTCAAATGTTAAATGTTGGCGTTGATGTTGAGACATTCGAGTGGTCCCCTAAACCGTGACCTGCGACAACATAGAAGACCTGTTCGCAGAATTAATTAGGAATTTATTCGTTACGTTGATGTTTATTAAAGTGGTTCTTGTTGGCTACTATTTATATACTCTGAGTCACCTTGGCTATTTTATGCATGCTACTCCAAGTATATAAATAGTAACCAACGGAATTAACGAGAATAATTTTAAAAAGTAAAACATGACGGCCTAATTAATTCTATGCAAATGTCTTCTAATAGAGGAGGTCATGACTTAAGAGTTCAACTATATTTGCTAAGGTGTGAGCGATAGTAGTACTTTCATTATCATTTCCAGTGTTCCTCCATTGAAGTCTGGCAACAATATCAATGTGATTAAACTAGGACAATGTCAAACTGTTTTCTGTTAGCTACCGTTATCGCATAGTTGTATATTTGATGTTTTCAATTATTAAAACATTTTCCTAAACAAAGCACATGACAAGTAGTACATACCACTGGGTTCAGTGGCGTGTATATATTCAGATACAAGCAGTCCTCCTGGCCAAGTGTAACGCCACCATTATGTTGTACACAGAATGGGCCGAAGTTTGAGGCATCGAATACGTTCTGTATAATAAACTAAAGATATCAGATATGGGCTTACACACACACGTTCGCGCACACACACACTTACATACACACATGCACTCTCCTTCACACACTTATAAATAGACTCAGGAAGACAGACTGAAAGACATTTTTCATCCAGTTTACAGGATGCCTTACATGATTAGTAAACATAGTTAATGTTATTCATAAATGATTCTAAATCTTACTTGAGTTATCTTTAGCAAAGTCCATCTACCTACAGTCTGCATGCACATGCCACAGTGCTACTTCTGTGTTCACTCTCAAATTCTAGGCCTAGTAAGCACATCCATCATATCGCGATATTTGTTGGCGCAGGCCACGACATACATGCGAGTCGTGGTGACAAAAGCACCCACTCCACTTACACTTTACAGTTCACAAGTGTTCTATACAAGTGTGTAATGCAATGAATAAGCGTAGAACATGGTGCAATGGAAAAACTGAATTTGAAATAGAACAGTAGCTCTGTGATAGATCACACCACAAATGACGATGTCGTTATATACGTTATATACACTGACGGTTATGTGATTCCAAGATAAATGTCACGGTGGGGGTTTTACAATCAAAGTTTGAGCTAGTACTGTAAAGGAGCATAATGGAACTTACTAACTACAATCTCTAGCATGGGAATGGAAATTGAAGTACACTGTATTGGTGGCACTAAAATGTATTTCAGGCACAAAAACATGGGGAGTTGAAATAGATACTTATAGACTCTCAATATATGCGTAAATAGATCTAGAACCAGTGGCTCCGACATGTGTTAATTGAGTACATTGCATATTCTGATTTGCGGAGAATTATGTCTGTCTATTCTCATTGTAAGCCCGTAGATAAGGGAGGTTTACGTTTGTCAATCCCTGCCCCCTCTGGAAATTATAAATTGATTTTTAGTACTAGAAAATGAGCCAAAATGTTGGAAAATCCATCCATCAACATAAACGATTTTCTACAAGGTAGTCAGATTTATCATTATACAGAGGGAATTACGCACGAAAAAGGAAAATGACTTTTCTTTTAAAGATAACCTCCGTCTCCACTTACCAAAGACCAAAGACATACTTACGGCCCTGCATGGACACGCAGGTGTCTGCGACAATGAAAGAGACAACACATTAGCGTCGAAAACAGGAATACTAGCAGAAATTGTTATTGATGGAGATATGCTAATGCAACTTAAAGAATTTGGAATTAATCCCGGGAAGAGAAGAACAGGACGACGGAAATGACCTTCTAAGGTGTGTGTATCCATCGAGATACAGCAATTATCAGTATTCATATTATTCGTCATCTCCTTTGAGAGATTGAGCACCTATGGGTTTCCGAGAATGTGGCAACATCGATTCCGAAAACTAAAACTAAACTTCTTACATTTTGTTCTACATCTCCCCATTTGTTTTACGACACTATATCTCATATTTTGTTACATGACTCTACATCTCCCCATTTGTTTTACGACACTACATCTCATATTTTGTTACATGACTCTACATCTCTTGATTAGAAATTGGCCTCACAGCACGTGGGGCATTCCCTAAGTGTTCCGCCATCCGTTCCAGCAGCCATCCCAGTGTATGTAGACTCATAGTTCCGGTCATGTGTTGATTGTGTGATCTTCGGGACTTTCCAAAACAAATTACTTTTCCTTCCCTCCTCTCTAGATACTCCCATTTCTAACATTCTCTGTATGTGTACGTTTTCATCCTCATTGACATCATCTTCGTCATGAAATGAATTTATTACTGCCTAGATCAAATCTGCTTTATCTCTTCTGAGCATTGTGCCATCTATCGCCGCATTGCCTGCCAATAAGTCCGCTCTCTCATTTCCTCTGACCCCAGCATGACTAGGGCAGTATATCCATGTAATGCTCTGGACAACTGAGTTGTTAAATAAGTATCACGATTCATTTCTCAGCATGTACTTGTCTATATTGCGCAGCATGCTTTGAGAATCTGTAAGCATTACCGAGTTTTTTTGATGTATCAGTTATCAACCAATTAAGTACTGCTGTAACTCTCTCTATCTCCAATCTCATGCTTGATGTGACAGTGGAATATGCTGAAGATTTCTCAACCAACGTCACACCGTATCTGTACGCAAGAAAACCGCTATTATTTGTGTTTCTGTTCATTGAGCCATCTGTGTATATAATTATGTCTTGTGGTTTCGAATGTACATGGGCGAGTTCATGCACTGTAACCTGGGCCCTGACACCCGTCCATTTTCCATAAGCTTTATATAGTTGTATTATTATTTTAGTCAGTAATTACTTCCCAGTGTCTACCTCCACCATTCACTGACCTTTCCTATTTATTCCAATTCACATACAGTGTGTCTTCAGCCTCTGCCATCCATGATCTGCCACGCTTGATTGTTTTCCCTTTGACTCATCTAGACGTTGGTGTAAAGGGTGGTGGTTGTATTGTCTCACTTTAAGGTACGACCTAACTTGTGCTACCTGATTCACACTCTAATGATGGTGAGATCAAGCAGAAATCTCATAGCAGAGATGGGTGTATCCCTAGTACACCACAGTACCGCTCTCATTGCCTCATTTTGGACTTTTTCCAATCTGTCGACTTGTGTCTGTGACAGTGTTAGTAAGCCGAGGCCATGACCTATGACAGATATCACCATCACTTGTAGAAGCAGAAACATTACCCATTACCCATCATGGATGTAGATTTATTCGAAGCTCTTCCTAAACATGGCATCGAGAGCTGCATTCTAATAGCCTGTGAGACGTGTTTAGCCGTGACCATCAGAGAACTATAAGACCTAACCACAAAATGTAAAGAGGCCTTCATTGTGGTACGTTTTTGATTACTTTCACACTTCCGTTGGTTACTATTTATATACTTGGAGTATCCTTGGCTATTTTGTGGCATGCGATTCCAAATATATAAATAGTGACAAACGAAAAACACGGGAGTAATCAAGAAAAGGAACGAATTAAGATCTAATTAATGCAGAGATCAGGTCTTATACCGCCGATCATTAGCGGTTTAGCACATGGCCAACGGCTTAAACATAACCATCTACATTATCTACTGTCTAATTCGAAATCCAGGCTTCTTGTTGACTTATTTGATTATTACATTAATTTCTTGTTAACTTATTTGATTATTACCTTAATTTCTTGTTGACTTATTTAATTATTACCTTAATTTCTTGTTAACTTATTTGATTATTATCTTAATTTCTTGTTGACTTATTTGATTATTACCTTAATTTCTTGTTGACTTATTTGATTATTACCTTAATTTCTTGTTGACTTATTTGATTATTACCTTAATTTTCATTTACTGACACAAAACGTATAATCATAATGACCAATGAAAATCACGGAAATAGTAAAATGAGTCATTAAGAAGGTTGGATTACCAATTAGACAGTAGGTCTTATGCTTATGACACAGTACTGATCGCAGGAAGGCAACAAGAACTGCAAGCCCTATTAGATAAAGTAGTGAAAGAAAGTGAAAACAAAGGCCTCAGTTTAAACAAGAAGAAAACAGAAATAATGGTTGTATCAAAGAGACATACACCACCAAGATGCAACATAATAATTAATAACACAAAATTAGCACGAGTTGAAAAAGTGAAATATCTTGGCACCCTGTTAACATCAGAAGGTAGATGCTCAAGTGAGATAAAGAGTCGAACAGCACAAGCCAAATCAGCATTCCAAAAAATTTGAACCATTTTTTGCAATGGAAGTCTATCAATGCAGATCCGAATTCGGGTGCTGAGATGTTATATCGAACCGATTATTTTTTATGGATGTGAAGCATGGACCATAAACAAGAAAATTCAAAGTGAATTGGTGGCTACAGAAATGTGGTTTCTGAGAAAAATGATGAAAATACCATGGACAGCCAAGAAAACTAATGCAGAGGTTCTCATTGATGCTGGCGTAAAAAGATTAATCATATCAAACATTAGAGGCAGACAGTCAAGGTTTCTAGGGCATGTGCTGAGAAGAACACACCTTGAACACTTAATAACCACTGGAAAGATCAAAGGGAGAAGAGATAGAGGTCGACTAAGAGAAAAGTTATTAGATGAGCTTGTATCGTGGCACGTTAGAAGCTCACCAACCGAGCTTATGGACAACACAAGAGACAGAGAGTCGTGGAGAAACATGATCGCCTACGCCAGTCGGCATGGCACTTGATTGATTGAGTAGGTCTTATATTGTAGACAGTTATGGCTTAAGCGTTAAGCACTACGACGATGAAATCCCTATAGAGACGTCAACACTACCAGATATAACAATAAAGGTAACATTAACATTGATACTCGAGTGACAAGTAATTACCTCAATCTTTGGAAAAGGCTCTGGCAATGCAAATCTCCTTTCTCCTGTAGGTGGCAAAGCAAAAGGAATACCTCTGTAAGATGCGAACTGTGCACCACTTCGAGCAGTCAGAACTTTGCCACTAAACGTACCAGCTGGTGATGAGATTTCTAGTCTTGGTTCTTTCACATTTTCTGAGCACGTAACATAACCCACGAGTAGAAGAAACCAACAAAGATACAACATTTTTTGTTGAGAGATCACCTTCCTCGAATGACTAGCTATTCAGTTGTATCACCAGATTTATGCGAGAAACAAATACACAAGAAAAACGTTGTGGTAAGAATACTTTGTCGGTACGCCACTTTGTCAAATGTTTGTAAAGTTTTAGTTAATAACAGGGCATAACACAAACCTGTTAACTCAAATGTGTGACTTATCTGGATCGTGTAGTCCTTTATTATACAGTAAAGATAATATCCGTTAAGGACAGTTCTTTACTTACACATGGTCACCTGTTAAAGCGTTGCTACTTTTCGCTTATTTTTGTCCTACATTATGATCTAGAAGCCGTGTCAAATTTAAAGTAACAGTACCTTAGCACTTCAATAACCTGCCGTATCTCCGTTCATAATCCCCGTGACAGGAGGACAGGGTGATAAACGTGACCTAGTTTAGAATATGTTTCCTATTTATGTCGAAACGTCTAATGTGTAAACATTTTACTGTGTCGTATGCCTCCACGCGAATAGAAACGAACTGTTTAGACACAGCATGAACACTGGAAGTAATCAGTTACACATGTTCACCTTGTCTTAGTGGTTAGAAAACAGTCACGTGAGCCGGTAAACAACATTGTGATACCCCCACCATGAATACAATGAACATACAACAAATTGAAGGTCGCTGGAAGTTCAGGCGATAATGCTGTAACTTCTGCATTTGATCTAATACTCATTTTGGCTACCAGGATTCAGTCCTGAAAACATGATATGACGTGTCATGGTTTATAACTTGGTTGCGATGTGCGCACCTCTCGGCCTGATACACTTGACAGCGAGACTTATATGGCACTTAATGTTTGGGATAGAACGCCATCCCCATACCCAAACTCTATGAATCCTTAGTCACTTCTTGCGACATGCATGCAAACCGGTAACTATGAGGGTCGAGAAATCAAATTTATCAAACCCCTCCGGCCTTTTTGAAAAAGTATAACATGACAATTAATATGAAGAGACAAATTAAGTTTTCCCTTTAGCACTTCATCGATGCATCTATTGGGGAACAGGACCCTGTTTTTCATGACCTACGGCATTCCGAGAAATGATGAGATCTGAAACATGCCTGAGGATTTTACTTTTCCAGTAGATCTGGTGCCCATTATTCTTAGACTGGGTCGACCTGGGTGATATTAAAGTATTTCCAAGTGAACTAGAAATTGAAACTTGTATTAGAAGAGACAAGTAAACAAAGAGGGTAATTTCTCTTTCCTTAAAATTCCCTCTTTGCAATAAAAGATAATAAAAGTCGCTCTTTAGTTATAGTCTTAATATAAAGTTGTGCAGTCTTATTATACAGTTATACAGTTTTATTATACGGATTTACAGTCTTATTATACAGTTTTATTATACGGTTTTACAGTCTTATTATACAGTTTTATTATACGGTTTTACAGTCTTATTATACAGTTTTATTATACAGTTATACAGTCTTATTATACAGGTATACAGTTTTATTATTCGTTTTTACGGTCTTATTATACAGTTTTATTATACGGTTATACAGTCTTATTATACAGTTTTATTATACGGTTTTACAGTCTTATTATACAGTTATAGTTTTATTATACGGTTGTACACATCTTATTATATGGCTATATACATCTTATTTTACAGTTACACAGTTTTATTATAGTTAAACAGAACTGGACTCAGTGCTATATTCCTCAAAAGGGACACTGATTGATTTGACTATTACGTGATTTTAGTCTGCTGCATAAACAAAATCGATCTATGTGCTCGTATCTATGCGACTTGTCCTTCACAGAACGTTGATCTCACAGCCATTCAGTAAAATCTCGGTTTTATGCATGCTAGACAGCCTCCTCTAGTGTCATGTTCAGAAGGTCTTCAATATCATGTGTTCAGCGTAGTCTTGGTCTGCCTCTTCTTCTTTCCTGGAACTTTTTCTTCCATGATTAATCTATTTTAAACCATTGTGTTTCTCTATATATTTGAAATATGTTAGCTTGTGTTTATTTGATACTTTTGATCAGCCATTCTTCTTCTATGTTCAGGTCTTTTCAGAAGTCTGCATATACAATAAATAACTAATCGGATTGAATGAGAATTTATAATAACGTCATATTTGAAGGATAAACTCAATTAGTTCACTGAAATGTAATACTAACGAGGGACTCGTAACGGTCTCCCCCGTATCCCCACAACATAAGAAAAATTAATTACGTGGTGTCGATCTTTTTGTTCTTTTCGGAAACCACCAAAAACCCTCTTCCTTTATCAAAGTAGTATCTACGTACGGTCGTCATTCAGGACATGTCACTGTGTTGCTGTCCTTTGATACTCTTTCAAAACTTGGAAAACGAGCCCATGGTATTTTCAGTATTCCTTTTTTAAGGAAACCACACATTGCGTGTCCTCTAGTTGACTTTAAGTGTTCTTGCTAACAGTTCACGCTTTCACGACCGTAGACAAATATCGCTACTTTCTTGATTCTTGATTAGAAACTGGCATCACAGCACGTGGGGCATTCCCATAAGTGCTCCGCCCTCTGTTCCAGCAGCAATTCGACTCGATGGTGATTCGAGTCTAATGCCGCTGAAACGGACGTCGACATCAGGTCACAACTCTGGTCCTTGCGACAGGTTTCTTTGTTGTTCCGCCCAACCACGCCATGCCCGTAACTAGTTCAAGCACAACTTCGGCCTGTCGAAACAACATGGTAACTGTTATCGAAGGTTACGACTACGGGGTCGCTACTTTAATTTGCATAAACATTCACAGTTGGTCCCATAAGTAAACAGCAAGTAATGCTGTTTTATACAAGTCGTGATTGGTGAGCTGTCACATTGCTGATAAGCAGGGCCGTAGATATCATTGACTTAAGGAAGGGGTTTTACCTAAAAAAAATATTTAAAGTAATTTGTACGTTGTCGTGTGTAAATTTCACTTTTTGAACGGGAAATTGAAGACCTGTTTGTGTAAAATTGTTAATAGATAGGTTTTTACAAACCAAAAGATCGGTAAAAACGTTATTGGGGTACTAAAAGTTATGTTCGGATTTCTAAAAAAACGGGTTAACTACGGGCGTGCAGATTATATTTAATTATAATATGACAAATGCAGGAGGAAGTCAATTGTGTCTGTGCTATAAATAAAACAAGGTGAATTCCCAATTCCCAATTTGTGAAGCATGATCCTGGAGACGAGAGACAACACGGATATACACAGAAAAATACACACTGCCACACACGCACTACATGTGTATACGTGTATTACTTACATAATTGTTAAACATAAATATTACTTTTACTTACACAAACACAGATTTCACATCATTTGTATGTGTACATAATAACTAAGCATCATCATCGAGTGTCGTTTTGCAACGGAAGTTGACTGCAACGGACCTCTAACACACCAGCATAAAAGACCATGACCTCTGTTTATGACCCGGTACAGCTTAGAGCACACGTGGTCGCAGTTTATAGAAATGCTTCTATGAATTTGATAAGTGTATAAGACATGTGAATAGGATTCTTCATTGAACCAACATATCTTATATTGTAGATGCCTCTGTTTGCATTTGGCAAATTCAGTATGTGTCATTCAGTATTTCTGCTCATTCGAATACATCATCAGTGAAAGAGGTCGAGACTTGAATGTGAAAGCTGGTATTTTTGATTTCATTAAGCCTAGAAATGTTTCTCAACTTTTTGTGGTAGTAATAAGTAAACATACAAATACATGTAAATAGACACAATTTTATAATTACCTATATTTGTTTACATTTAACTTGAATGGCCAACAACTGAAATGTGCGGAAAATTGTGTGTGTGTTTTCTATTGTGTAAATTTGAATATTCCTGGAGAGGAGTCGGAGTTTAGATGTCAATGGTGCCGTCATGATTCTCGCTAGGCGCAAACAAAGAAGCGACCAATATACATCGATATAAGTGATAGTTCTGAAACTGAGCAGGGCGATGCACCCATTTGTCCCGACATAAAGTATTATTAAAGGTAGCAGATATACATTTATATCCCCCATATGGATATTGAAAGCAACAGGAAACTACCACATTATTCTCCCAAGAAGAAAGTCATGACGACACACAGAAAAGTAGGCCTACAGTTAGTGTTAATATTGCAACATGGAACGTCAGATCGTTAGCGCAGTGTGGTAAATTAGACAACATCAAGCAACAAATGGAAAGAATGAACGTAAATATTTTAGGAATTAGTGAAATGAGATGAACTGGGACAGGAGAGATACAAGCAGATAAATTTAAAGTCATATACTCGGGTGGATAAAAACACGAGAGAGGTGGGAAATTAGGCCCTATTATTAGACACGGAAACAAGAAAAACGATGAAGGGTTTCATGGCAATATCAGATCGGGTAATATTAGTTAAACTAACAGAAAAATCGTTGGATATCAACATTGTACAAGTTTATGCACCCACATCAAGCAGTTCAAGGGAGGACATCGAACATTTCTATGGAGAACTAGAAATTGCAATGAAACAGTGTAAAAATCATGAAGTAACTATAGTGATGGGGGACTTTAACGCACAAGTAGGTGATACAGAGATAAAGGATGTGACTGGAAGATTTAGTTTAGGGGTTAAGAACGAAAGAGGTGATTTATTGACAGAGTGGGCACAAGTACATAATTTAATAATATGGAATACATGGTTCAAGCAACATCCAAGAAGGCTGTGTACAGAACCGGATTTAGACTTGATAGGGCCCTAAGCTATTTGAGATATTGGGCTCTAAGCTATTTGAGATATGGGGCTCTAAGCTATTTGAGATATGGGGCCCTAAGCTATTTGAGATATGGGGCCATAAGCTATTTGAGATATGGGACCCTAAGCTATTTGAGATATGGGACCATAAGCTATTTGAGATATGAGACCCTAAGCTTTTTGAGATATGGGACCCTAAGCTATGTGAGATATGGGGCCATAAGCTATTTGAGATATGGGACCCTAAGCTATTTGAGATATGGGACCATAAGCTATTTGAGATATGAGACCCTAAGCTTTTTGAGATATGGGACCCTAAGCTATGTGAGATATGGGGCCCTAAGCTATTTGAGATATGGGGCCCTAAGTTATTTGAAATAAGGGACCCTGAGCTGTTTGAGATATGAGACTCTAAGCTATTTGAGATATGGGACCCTAAGCTATTTGAGATATGGGGCACTAAGCTATTTGAGATATGAGACTCTAAGCTATTTGAGATATGAGGCACTAAGCTATTAGAGATATGAGACTCTAAGCTATGTGAGATATGGGGCACTAAGCTATTTGAGATATGAGACTCTAAGCTATTTGAGATATGAGACCCTAAGCTATTTGAGATATGAGACCCTAAGCTATTTGAGATATGAGACCCTAAGCTATTTGAGATATGAGACTCTAAGCTATTTGAGATATGAGACCCTAAGCTATTTGAGATATGAGACCCTAAGCTATTTGAGATATGAGGCCCTAAGCTATTTGAGATATGAGACCCTAAGCTATTTGAGATATGGGGCACTAAGCTATTTCAGATATGGGGCCCTAAGCTATTAGAGATATGAGACTCTAAGCTATTTGAGATATGAGACCCTAAGCTATTTGAGATATGAGACCCTAAGCTATTTGAGATATGAGGTCCTAAGCTATTTGAGATATGAGACCCTAAGCTATTTGAGATATGGGGCACTAAGCTATTTCAGATATGGGGCCCTAAGCTATTAGAGATATGAGACTCTAAGCTATTTGAGATATGAGACCCTAAGCTATTTGAGATATGAGACCCTAAGCTATTTGAGATATGAGGTCCTAAGCTATTTGAGATATGAGGCCCTAAGCTATTTGAGATATGAGACCCTAAGCTATTTGAGATATGGGGCACTAAGCTATTTCAGATATGGGGCCCTAAGCTATTAGAGATATGAGACTCTAAGCTATTTGAGATATGAGACCCTAAGCTATTTGAGATATGAGACCCTAAGCTATTTGAGATATGAGGTCCTAAGCTATTTGAGATATGAGACCCTAAGCTATTTGAGATATGGGGCACTAAGCTATTTGAGATATGGGGACCTTTAACGATTAAGAATATATAGATAGTGAAATTATAATTCTTTGGGGATCCACGAGAAAGTGGGGCCTTAAGCTATAGCTTGTTTAGCTTATAGGTAAATCCTGTACTGGCTGTGTACATTAGCTGTGTACATGGATTAACTTAGGAGATAGTACACAGAATCAAATTGCTTACGTTTTAGTCTCTAAACGATATAGAAACAGCATTAGATCTATGAAAACAAGACCAGCTGCTGACTGCAACAGTGATCATATACAACTGGTGGGGAAATTTTGTATAAGATTAAAGAACATCGAGAGATCACCAAGAAATATGAAATTAGATTTAGCATTATTGAAATCAGATGCTGACATTAAAGAAAGACGCAACATAATTATACAGAATAGATACACTACCATTGCAAAGATTCAGAGTATTGAAGATCAATGGAACAAGCTAAAACATTATATAAACCAAACATCTAAAGAGATTAAAACCAAAATTAAAACATACATCAAAACAAAAGTGGATGTCTGAAGAAATATTAGAATTGATGAGCACCAGAAGAAAAATAAACACAAGATAGTGGAATATCAGAAAATACATATGGAGATAAGAGAGAAATGCAAAATAGAAAAAGAAAGCTGACTGAACAAGAAATGCACGGAAATAGAATCACATTACAACCAAGATACAACATTACTACATAAGCAAATTCAGGTGATAACAGGATTTAAAAAACTCTAACGGTTATTAATGGGAAAAGATCATAAAGTAAAGAGATGGTCAGAATATATCAAAGAACTTTATGATGAGAGTAGACCCGAGAAAAACATTCAAGATAACGGCGCGGGTCCATCAATACTCGCAGTTGAAGTAAGGGAAGTCCTAAGGCATTAGATTTCAGGTACCTTATTATTGGCCCACGGAAAACATGGGAATAATCAAGAAAAGTTACGAATGAAGGCCTAATTTATTCTGGTAGAAGGCATGTAGTAATTGTAGATAGCCACGAATGAGCCACGCCAAATAAGATGCAACAGCAGAATCAAACCTTTCACGCAATGTTTTTGAATTATTGCTTTGATTTTCGTTGGGCACTCCAAATATATAAATAGTGACTAGCGAAATCACGACAATAATTTAAAAAAACGTAACGAATGAAGGCCTAATTAATTCTGTGCAGAGGTCTTATACTGCCGACGGGGTAGGTGTCACCTGTAACTCCGACCAACAACAATATCGACGTAGTAAAGTTAATTCTGCTTTTGTTTTGATCCTGCTGTTCCGAAAATGAACTGTACTGTGGTCACCAGCCCCATCAGAGTACTGTAGATATTGTATGTCAGAGCTGTTTCAGATGAAGATAGTATAGTTTTCTGTTTTCTGGTGGTGTTGTTAAGCGGACAACATAACTACTATCATTATTATTGTTATTAATTTATAATTTGATAATATAATATAAATATTACAAGTCTATTACTGGTGCCATTATTATTATTACTACATTAGTCATTAATATGTGAAGAACATCATCAGAAAACGCCGCTGGACATACATTGGCCACATACTTAGAATGAAGAAAGACATAATTCCACGACAAGCCTTCATGTGGACACCAGACGGGAAAAAAGAAAACAGGGAAGACCAAAAACAACACTCAAAAGAACATTTATGAATGAATTAAAATCAGCAGGCCTAAATGCACAAGACCTGCAATCCTTGGCAACTGACCGACAGGAATGGAGAACTATGACATCCGCCCTATGTGCCAAGCTTGGCAAAAGAGGAACTGGTTGACTACATTAATCATAACACGAATTATATTTGTTATACTATTATTTAATTGCTATTATTGTTGTTAATATTAAATAATTAGTATTCATACTAAAATATCCATTGTACTTTATTAGTAAGTGCCAGTGATTTATAAATGAGAATGTACGCATTATTTTGTGGGTTAAATTTAAATTTCTGATTATAATATATTCGGTGCATATATTCACTTACTAAAATACGCAATATTTGTAAGTATAAAGTTACATACATAAAGTCCACTTTAATGGACAAGATTGTAATTTGGAATAAATTAAGGAATACTTCAAACAACTGAAATAAAATCTATATTGTCTCTTTATACCAGATAGTAGCAAAATATGGCCCCCAAGCCATTTTTTTCTGCACACCAGGCTGATATAATAGTAGTATACATCCTGGTCCACCAGACTGATATAAAAGTAGTATATACCCTGGTCCACCAGACTGATATAAAAGTAGTATACATCCTGGTCCACCAGACTGATATAAAAGTAGTATACACCCTGGTCCACCAGACTGATATAAAAGTAGTATATACCCTGGTCCACCAGACTGATATAAAAGTAGTATATACCCTGGTCCACCAGACTGATATAAAAGTAGTATACATCCTGGTCCACCAGACTGATATAAAAGTAGTATACACCCTGGTCCACCAGACTGATATAAAAGTAGTATATACCCTGGTCCACCAGACTGATATAAAAGTAGTATATACCCTGTTCCACCAGACTGATATAAAAGTAGTATATACCCTGGTCCACCAGACTGATATAAAAGTAGTATATACCCTGGTCCACCAGACTGATATAAAAGTAGTATATACCCTGGTCCACCAGACTGATATAAAAGTAGTATATATCCTGGTCCACCAGACTGATATAAAAGTAGTATATACCCTGGTCTACCA
The DNA here is from genome assembly GCA_034231615.1 of Meghimatium bilineatum. Classification (NCBI taxonomy): domain Eukaryota; kingdom Metazoa; phylum Mollusca; class Gastropoda; order Stylommatophora; family Philomycidae; genus Meghimatium; species Meghimatium bilineatum. Next base: position 44,338,205 of record CM067311.1, read on the forward strand.
GACTGATATAAAAGTATTATATACCCTGGTCCACCAGACTGATATAAACGTACTATACGTGCTGCCCCCCCCCCCTCCGACTGATATTAAAGTACTATATACACTGGCCCGCTAGACTAATATAAAAGTACTAGACGAGTTAGTCCGGTGACTGATATACAAGTAGACCTACTATATGTGCTGGTCCCAGGGTTCAGAAAATACAACTTGGAGCTCTCCAAAATACTTTTTTCTTTAAAAAAACAACTCCCCGGCTCCATACTACACGAAAAACGTCCCAGTCTGACTGCCAACCCTAAACGTTACCCAGTCTGACCTCCAACCATAAAAGCTTACCCAGTATGGCCGTCAACTCCAAAAGTTTGCCCACCTCTAGTTCGACTTTTATACTATTATAGGTGTCAATTAATTTTTTACCCCCATTCCAGTTTTTGTCCTTTTTTTTTTTAATGTGTGATATGGTTTTGAATAAAATAGCATTGAAAAGGCGAGCGGTTCATGTATGAAAGTAAAACATATACAATGCTATCCTTAGCTAACGGCATGACGGATTGTTCTGGTAAAGTATCTATTGATAACTTAATATGAATATCTTCAAGTTAATATTAAACGGTTGATAAAACATGACAATATTAATTTAAACACGACCTAGAAGATTGATGAGTTGATTATGATGGTTCCATTTGTTTTGGGTAGGCGATTAGAGTTTGGCTGAACCAACATCACGGCACTTGAGTCACACCACAGTCTTTTTTACAGCAGACGTCGAATCGTGTGCACATTGGTAATTCCAGTGGCGTTTCCATTTCGTAATCTTCTCAATGCATCATTTCTGCTCCCTAATGCGCCATTCATAATTCTCTAAATTCATAAATAAAGAGGTTCATTACTTGTATCATCATCAAAGTGTTCCTAATCAATTTTATCTGTTTATAATAACAGAACTGACTACAGATGCCCTTGAATCAGTCTGTCTGGTCTCTAATTTTCTCATACCGAAGCATAACAAGGGCAACATTTACACACAATTTCCCACAGGCGTGAAGTAGAATTCATCATCATCATCATCATCAGGTAGCATATCATGAACAAGATGTAGCAGTGATCACAGCCTTTCAAAACATCTGTCCATCTTAAGCCAGTCTTCCTGTGTATGTTATTGTCATGTTCATGTGGTATTTGACGTCTTGCGTTCATCTTATTCTTGGTTATCCTCTGGTTCGTCTCCATGGTGTCATTCCCTCCATTATGATTTTCTCTAGGCCTTCATGGCGTTTGATATTGTCAAAATATTGTTATTTTCTAGAAAGGGCATTACTGTTTATCCAGTTTTCTTTTACATTCATTTCTCTCAGAATGGCTACATTGATGATCTCATTGGTACATGATATTCTGAAAATATTTGTGTAACATTTTGTTTTAAATGTTGCTATTTTATTTTTCAGGAAATTTGTGATTATTGGTGATTGTTGGTGATTTTACATAAAGAAGTAGCATTAGACTATTAATTCCTGTAGCTTCAGTTTGTAATATATATGGTATCCATTTGTCTTAGGCTGAGTCATCCTAGGAGCCATTATTTGTTTTACAATGTCTCGAGTTGAGCTGTAAATTAAGGTTGTATCACGTTTATAAATATATGTAACACTTGTATATATTTCCGTTCATGTTTACATTCACCTTGTGTTTCCCCAACCTTCGCAGTTTCCATTATCGGAATGTTTACGAACACCTGAGTTTTATCTCCGGACAGTAAGCCAGTTCACTAACAACTGAGCTCTGCTGACCCGACTAATTATGCCTTTACCATAACTCACTGAATCTCCATTCCCTGTAGCTTATCATTGGAGAGATGCGTATTTCTCAAGAAAATTGTAATAGGAGACTTCAATATTTGCTCATCAAACCTGCGCAGTTTGCAAAAATTTAAGCCATACACATTATAAGTCACGATTATCACTGCGATCTTCACCACTAAAAACAGTTATCTAACGTACGACCAGTTATCAAAGTGCGTATTAGGTACACTAGATTTGACACGACTTAGGCCTATATGTCAAAGTGATACAAACAATAAAAATGTTGGCTAGGAGATAGAAACATGACCGTATGTAAATAATGTGAAGTTCCTATTCTAGCAAACTGTATATAAGTGGTATGCTTTAATCAAGATTGTAATCACACATGTGGTTTAACAGATATATGAATATTATGTGTCAAGAAATGAAACTTTACTAAAATTTGACTAATTATTCTCATTAAATCAAATTTGTGTTTACTTCTCGCATAAATCTGGTGATACAACTGAATAGCTAGTCATTCGAGAAAGGTGATCTCTCAACAAAAAATGTTGTATCTTTGTTGGTTTCTTCTACTCGTGGGTTATGTTACGTGCTCAGAAAATGTGAAAGAACCACGACTAGAAATCTCATCACCAGCTGGTACGTTTCGTGGCAAAGTTCTGACTGCTCGAAGTGGTGCACAGTTTGCATCTTACAGAGGTATTCCTTTTGCTTTGCCACCTACAGGAGAAAGGAGATTTGCATTGCCCGAACCTTTTCCAAAGATTGAGGTAAGTACTTGTCACTCGAGTACCAATGTTATTGTTACTTTTATTGTTATTGTTATATCTGGTAGTGTTGACATCTCTATAGGAATTTCCCAGTCGAAGTTATTAAGCCATGACTGTCTACAATATAGGACCTACTTGCTAATTGGAAATCCAGCCTTATTAATGACTCCTTTTACTATTCTCATGATTTTCATTGGTCACTATGATTATACGTTTTGTGGGGTGCATAGGGAATGCATTGCTCTAGGCGGACCCAGGGTTAGCAGATAACCAAGGTCCCAAATGTACCTCCTCGCGGTGCACCCTGGAAACAGAAATACAGCAGCTCGAGCTGATTCTGGCCAAATCATTTTGGGATCGTGTCCGAGAATGTGGATGGAAAGAGATTTGACTGCATAAGAGACAGACAATATCTCCGACACCACCAGCATCACCACATATAGCGACACTGTCGACATACAGTGAAGCTAGTCAGTCCAGTCCGATCATTGGAGGGGCGGCCAATGTAAAATGCACGTAAAGGTAGATACATGGCGAGAGACAAATAGATTTCATACTGAGTACAATGAAACAATGAAAGGGCAGAACAGCGCTAGAGGGCAGCGCGAATTGCAAATAGAAAGTGAAAAGTTCCTAGGAAAGGGGAACTACAAGCTCCGTTAGCTCGAGACGAACTTCTAGTTACCTGTGCTTCTTACAGACAGAGACCCAGACCAAATCATGAGCGTTCGGAAAAGCAAGAAGTCCTAACCCAACTCTAATGTCGAGCCTTCCTAAACCGGAAATATGCTCGAGAAGAGAAAGGGTCCCGTACCCGAGGGGCTTAGGCAAGAAAGGGACAACGATGGAAGTCCTGGCCCAACTCTACTGTCAAGCTTTCCTATACCTGAAATACACTTGCAGAGAGAAAGGGCTCCGTACCCGATGGGCTCAGGCACAAAAGAGACAACGATTTTAGCCCTGGCCCAACTCTAATGTCAGGTTTTCCTATACCGGAAATACACTTGCACAGAGAAAGGGTTCAGTACCTGATGGGCTCAGGCGCTATTGGGACAAGGTCGCTCAGCTCGAGAACGCCTTGCTCTCAAACGCGTGGTGTGAGACTCGAACTTGAACAAGGGTACACGATGTCGGTGAATGACACCTCGGCTAAGAGGGCGAAAGAGCCAGGGTCCAACTCTTCCGATGAGTTCTTCCCCTTAAGGAACCAGATTCACGGATGAGAAACGGTTCAGTACCCGATGGGCACAGGCACAGTACGTCCAATTACACGAGGCAAGTTCATAGACAGTGGAACACCTCGTGCAAGACAGACGAGAGCAAAAATCGTCTGGGCGAAGAGTCATCACATACACGCATGTCTGGAGACAGATATTGAGGCTGTCATAGGCTAGGGTAGCCCACCCGAATTGTCAAGGCATGTCGAAATTGGATGTGCTAGGCCTACAAGGCGCATAGCGGTGGCACAACGTAATCACGCTCCCTGCGGAAATCGCACGGATATCCGTGCTGGTTACAATGGAGCGAACGCAAAACAAACATTATACGTTTTGTGTCAGGAAATGAAAATCAAGGTAATAGTCAAATGAGTCATTAAGAAGGCTGAATTTCTAATTATCCAGGAGGTCGTATACTGTGGACCTGTGTTTCCCAACTTGGGGCCCACTTCCTACAGCTGGGGGAGGGGGAAGGCAATTTGATTGTTCTTATGGGGAGGCAGTTCAGGGGGCGATTATTCCCTTAATGTTAGGGAATAATTCATATTTTGAATATACAAAAATATGTATATGTTACATATGGGGTGCATCAGAATTCTAGAAATACTTAGGTGAGGGCATGATATTAAAAAAATGGTTGGGAAACACTGCTGTAGACGGTCATGTTTGAGCCGTTCGCCGTGTACTAGACACATCTCATAGGATATTCGAATGTAGCTTATGATGTCCTGTTTACAAATATAACTTTGAATCAATCTATTTCCATGATGCATCACGGATAGGCCTATGTTTTTATTAACTTGTTATCAACTTCGTATTCTTTTGTTCGCTTGTTATGTGCTTATATCTGAAGTGCTGTAAAAAATACTAACCCTCGGAGTGCACTAGAGCCATACACATCACTGTGCCACCACGGGAACTATTATGGAGAACAGTGTAAATATTTTACCTCAAAGTGAAAACCGCTTTATATAGGAACTCTAGAAATGTATTGTATCAAAGAACAATTGTTAGAAAGTATAAAAGCTTTGTATAAAAACTGCTAGCGCGTGGTAAGAACATCAGATGGTAAACGATTACAGAAGCATTTGTGACAAAAATGGGGGTGAGTCAGGGTTGCATGCTCTCCCACTTGCTTTTCAATATATACATATATAGAATAATAAAAGAGGCAAAAACGTGCAGAAGGAAACATCACCTATTAAAAACAAGATAATTCAAACTAAAACAATGAACTAATTAACTCCTTTTCGCAGACGACCAGAGCATCATATACGAAAGCGAAGAACAACTGCAACAACATGTTAACTGACTATCCGCAAGTAACATGTAGAAAATATAAGATGAAGATAAATGCACAAAATACGGAAACTATGAAAATATGCAGAACACGGAGCCCACTAAACATACATATAGACAACATAGAAGTAAAACATGTATCAGAGTTCAAATATCTCGGTGGTATTTTCACAGAAAATGGTAGCCTTGATAGAGAGATAGAGACGAGATGTCAAAAGACAAATGCAGTAACATACCAATTGACACCACTACTTCTTCATCCAAAGATCGAGATGGAAGTTAAAAGACAAATGATTTACAGTATATTCCTACCAACGCTGTGTTACCTGTGCCAAACCTGGTCTCTCTCATCTTCACATTACAGAAAGATAGAGACCTGTGATATGAAATGCTTGAGGAAAGCTGCAGGGGTCATCAGGCTTGACATATTACGAAATGAAGACATCAGGGAAAGCATAGATATTGCACAGAACAAATAGAAAGGCAATAGATCAAGTGATTTGGCCACAATATAAGAATGCATCACGACAAGTTACCCGTGAACAGTGCAGGATTTACGTATAAGCTACACAAGCTATAGCTTAGAGCCCCAACCTTCTTGGGGGGGGGGGGGTCCTACATAAAAATTTGTCAGAGTGAGCAATTTTCATATAGTACGTATAAAGGACGTATAAATGGCCCCATATCTCAAGTAGCTTAGGGCCTGATTAAGTCTAAATCCGGCCCTGTCCGTGAAGACATATAACCAAATGAAATCAGTGTACAAAGCGAGAGGTACACCACGAAACAGATGGATAGAAAACATCCGGACATCTTGAACAAACACGGTCATAGCACAGCCGAGCCAACACATCTGGCATTGGAGCACAAGCTGGAGCGTAAATCGGCAAGAGTGGATAACAAACCACCTGGGGAAAGACAATAGACAATATATAGGTATTAAAACAACGTTATTTATGTGTTACTGAAGTCTTGTAGAAAATAAGTTAATTTATTCCAGTATTTATAAATATTCACTTATACTTTGAGTCATTAAAAATAACTTTTTTTATACCATTCAGAATGTCGTGTATGATGCCACAGACTTTGGTCCAATGTGTGTACAACATATAGATAGCTACACGTTGGGACAGGAGGACTGCTTGTATGTGAATGTCTACACACCGCTTAAATTGGAGGTGAGTAAATGTTCCACTGCTTCACATAATGTTACATAAATTGAAGTTTATTACAAATGCACAGGCAGATCTACATTTTGCTGCAACAAAACATTGCTTAAATTACGATGAAGACACATCACAGTTTTAGTATGTGATTACTTTAATCATCATCAGGAGCCGTCTACGCATCGAAAACTGAATGTAACGAACCTCCAACATATTATGTATCTTGCCTTGGTGGTGTAATCAACTAGACTGTATCCTGCATATCTCACGATGCTTCCCTCCAATTTTTATCTTTTCCTACGCTTGTTCGCCTCCCCTGTACTCTACCTTCAAGTTTGGTATTCAAGGTGTTATATCTTTTAATAGTCAACTTTACACCAAATTTGTTAAATATTTTCATTTTGTGCCTCAATTCGCAGTACACCAAGTGTTACGTACCTATGTAAGTCACAATGTACATCAAGTGTTCATACTATGGGTGGATCACACTATATATCAAGTATTCCATTCCCTTGTGAGTCACCCTGCACAAGAAGTGCTCCATTCCATTGTCTGAGAAAAGCTGAAATGGTTAGTAAACTAGATAAATGAGAAATGAAAAAATTAGGAAAAGAATTAGGTATAATATCGCATTGAATATATTGAAAGGCTGCAAGTAAAATGGTTCGGTCACCTTATGAGAATAAACCCAAACCAAATACCAATAAGAGCATATAACAAATGCATATCTCGGCGTAAAGCCAAAGGTAGACCAAGAAAACGGTGGATAGAAAACATCAAGATAGCCTTGTACAAACATGAACTAAATGCATCCACGGCGACACAACTTACCTTGGAACGACACCTTAAGCTCCCACCCCTACGTTTAAGTGTAAATAAGATCAACCATCATTTAGCTGAGGACAAACAATAGATAATAGATATATTGTAACCTCAGTTTTTGGTGTTTACATATTCTATAATCAGTTTTAATGTAGTTACATATTTTCACATATATTTTGTTGTAGTTACATATTTTCACATCGGTTTTGATATAGTTTCATATCGGTTTTGATGTAGTTACACATTTATCACCACATGTTTGTCGTAATCACGTATTATCTATCATCTCAGCTTTGCTGTAGTTATATATTACTACCTCCACTTGAGTACTGTTTGTGAATGAGTACTAGATTAGTTGATTATCATTTTAGCAGATTAGATATTTTGAGTTTAATTGAAACGGGACATAAAAACATTGACATATAGAGAAAGCCTTAGTACCAATCTTCACTCTGTCAGTACACTTTCATTGCGTTTATAATGACGTTACATTGGCATCAGAAACGCTTCGAGATTTATCTGGGATATGCCGCAACAAGTGAGTTCTTTTATGCCGTATAGAACACACCGATACTGATTTTTGCCAGTATTAAGTATAATTTACATTGGTTTGTTATATGGGTTGTTATTGCTAGTATTAAGTTTATGTAAAAGTATCCGCTAATGAACTCAAACGTGAAAAACTTCGCCTGTGTGTTGCCGGGGCCCGAAAGGGGAGCAAAGAATAGCAACACTGTATGCCTTCCACGCATGTCGTAAAAGGCGACTAAGGAGGTTATGGGATGGAGTTGGCTGTCCATCCCATATAGGGTCAGTGAGCCAAAGCCATGCTGAAGTCGGGTGTGTCAGACCGAAAAGTGCATATATCCCAGCAATGCTGTAAACCATGACACAGCGCATTCCGTTCTCCGGACTACATCCTGCTAATCTGCAGGAGTTTGAGAACGAACGAAGAAGAAGAAGAAGTGAAAAACTTCAGTTTTAGATTGTCAATACACTTTAAGAGTGATTCACAGTGAGAAATATGAAAAGGAAATATTCTTTACCAACGTGATCCCAAGAAGAAATAGTGCAATTTTTATGTTAATATAGCAGCAAGCCGGATGTCGCATAGATACATATGATTGCATTTGAATTGTTGTTGTTTTTTTAGAACGAACGTTCATGTTCATTTAGGCTGCTCAGTTTCAAGAAATGCAGAAAACAATCAAGATATGTAAACCAACTCTTGACATTTATGTTTAAGAAATGCAACAAACAATCATGTAAAGTAGACAAACTAGTGACATTTATGTTATCAAAAAATTAACTGTATACGTAATTCGAAAATTGTCTACAATATTTATTTAAAATAATTCGCTGGAACGCAAACTGAAGAACAGTCTGTGGTTTGTTGAGTAAGAGATTATATTGTTTTTGGGCTAGCAAGGACAATGTTTCAATACCAGGATGTCATGCTACTGTATTTATTTTTTCTTACAGAAAATGAACCAATTTTTATTGAGGCACAATCACGTTTAATTTTGAGAGATAGTAGTTTTTGTTTGTTAAATATCGTTGTAAAAAATATTACTTTAAATGTTATGCTTTTTAAACTCCGTAGCCAACACTTCAAAAATGTCTAACCCCTGTTAGAGAAGTCATAGATAGCCTAAGTTTTAGAGAAGTCACCGCACGTTACTGATAGCTTCAGTTGTGGTGCAATTATAACTCAGTTTTGATGTAATTACATATTATTACCTCCGTTTTCATGGAAGTAAATATTACCACCTCAATTTTAATGGAATTACATATTATCACATCAGTTTTACAGGTTCAAATGACCACCTCATTTTTACAGTTGCATATTACTACCTTAATTGTATAGTTATATATTACCACATTAGTTGTGATGGTGTTATTAGTTACTATATCAGTTTTGATGGAGTTACACATTATCACATAAGTTTAGATAGTGTTAAGTATTACTATACTAGTTTTGATGAAGTAAGTATTACCATTTGTGTTTTGATGCAGTTACATATTATCATCCCAGTTGTGATGGAGTTACATATTATCACCTTAGACGTGATCGAGTTATATATTATCATCTCAGTTATGATTGAGGGACGTATTACCACCTCGGTATTGTCCATATTGGAAGTTCGTTATAATTGAGTCGAGTTACTGTCTGATGCGAGCGCCTTAAATAACATGTAATTGTGATTGTAAGATAGGAAAACCACTTCATCTGTGTCATTCTGTTTCTCTAGATCAGGGGTCGGCAACCTTTTGCTAACTATGTGCCAACTTAAGATTTCAAATTATTTAAAGTGCCAACATCACATATCATTTTATATAAGTCGAGGCCAATATTCTTATTTTACCATATAATTTATTTTTATATTTTAATTAATTAATATATAGTGATATTCAATAATATGTAAAGTTGTAAACAACATTAAAAGAAATAGTTTCTTGAAGGATTTAAAAAATACTTTTTTATTATTAATGTGAGCCTTGCATGGTCTTGGCAGGAAACGTGAAGAGTCTGCGTGGCATTTGAAATTGCTTGGCGTGCCATAGGTTGGCAACCCCTTCTCTAGATGATCTCAGTGCCGACGGATTGTATATTCTTGTTTCTGCTTACATTCAGTAATAAATATATGATCAAAAAGAGGAGAAATGGGGATTAGATATATTCATTCCGCACTCCAGTTTTCAATGTGCAACCTTTCCTTTAGTGTGCTGCCATGGGAGTCATAGATATGCGTGCGTGCTTTTTCATGGCTCATCTGGCATATCAGATTTGGAGGAGCTATCAAGGTTCCTTCCCCAGCATGTATGGGAGATACATCGATGGCGGTATTGACATCACTGTATACCTGCAAAAGATTTTACCCGATTCATTGACTTTATCAAGGTTTTTCATCCAGCCATCCAATATTCTTCCACTATATCTACCTAATATTCTGCGAACTTTCTCGACATTGCTGTTACTATTTTCCTTTCTTGACTCTACATCGATTCACTATAAAACCTACAGATGCTCACAGTTATCTTTTGTTTACATCATCACATCCGTTATCATAACGGTAGTCCTTTCCATTTTCTATGCTTAGCCGTCTCTGTCAAGATGATGAGGATTTCCTGGATGACGCTCAGATTATGTTGAATGTCTTTCCCCAACGCCTCTGAGTCCACTCTTACCTCTGACCTACACTTCCTACATAGAGTCCAGGGCATCTATCGCCAGGTGACGTCGCCAATCAGCGGATGAATTCTTCGGATTTGGTCAAGCACATCATGACAAATCGCACTCGTAATCGAGCTGCTTGACAAGTCATGTTGCAACATCCCCTTGACCCACGTTGAGAACTACTGCTTTAGGCTACAGTTGGAAGGCGACTAGTATTAATCGTTTGTATGTTAGTTATATAGTAACATATGTCAGAACGTTTGTATGTTAGTAATATAATAATATATGTCAGAATATTTATATGTTAGTTATATAGTAACATATGCCAGAACGTTTATATGTTAGTTATATAATAACATATGTCAGAACGTTTGTATGTTAGTTATATAATAACATATATCAGAACGTTTGTATGTTAGTTATATAATAACATATGTCTGAACGTTTGTATGTTAGTTATATAATAACATAGGTCAGAACGTTTATATGTTAGTTATATAATAACATATGTCAGAACGTTTGTATGTTAGTTATATAATAACATGTCTGAACGTTTGTATGTTAGTTATATAATAACATATTCAAGAAAAAATATTCTTGTATGTTTAGGATTCAGAAGATGTTACACTCAAGAAAGTTATGGTGTATGTTTATGGAGGAGGACTTGTCCTTGGATCGTCTAACACCTATATTCCTGGAGATCTGGTGACTAAGGTAAGTAATGTATGCTTGTTCATCGTCGTATCCAGTTCATCGAAAGCCAATGTGGTATAGTGATTAAAACATTTATTTTGTGTTTTAAGAGGAACATTTTTGCAATGTTGAATGGGACGAAGTAGGAATGATAAAATCGAAATACGAATACGTCCGCTCTCAGCGCTTTTTAAACCTATTTGAAATCTTGTATTAAATTATAAAAGAAGTTCTGACAACACTTTATATGAAAAAAAGAACTATCAAAATGAATTAATAACAAACAAATAAAACACTTTGAATATATTAAAAGACATGGAACCTTGTTGAAGATCTCACTTGAGGGTAAAGCCGAGAGGGGGGGGGGGGGCGAACAAGAAATAGCGATACAAGTGGGAGAGAAACATAACGAGAAGGACAGATTGCAGTCTACCAGAGTGCACCACCATGACAAGAGACGGAAGACGTTGGAGGTCCTTCGCTGACAACCATCGTTGCGGAGACGGTATTTGATGATGATGAGGCTAATGTGCTATTTTAAAACGATTCAAAATAATTTCAAGCAATATTTACGGTATGTTCAATGGTGTGCTTATTAGTTTGGCCGTTTTATGTTCTTCGTTATGACAACATATTTGCCGTTGTTTCTTATTTACTGGATTTGCCCATGGTCCACTAAGAGTTAATATAGAAAGTACGAATAAAGACCAGATAGTACAAACCTGGGTATTTTTGCGTATTTCTCACATTCGGTCGGACCTGAATATAAGGCCTAAAAACGAAGACATCCCCGAGGACAGCAGAGCATATGATAACCCTGTATTAGCTTATGTGGTTTATTTATGTATTTGTTTTCATGTGAACATAACACTAGCATTATTCTTGTATCTCATCACAGACCGATGTTATAGTTGTTACTTTCAACTATCGCGTTGGCTGGTTTGGTTTTCTTAGAGGCAATCCTGATTCTCTTCCTGGCAATCAAGCATTCCATGACCAGGTGCTTGCCCTGAAGTGGGTGAAAAATAATATTCTAGCTTTTGGTGGTGATCCTGATGATGTTACAATCTCTGGAGAGTCTGCGGGTGGTATCTGCGTGTCTGTTTTAACCATATCACCATTAACAAAAGGTCTTTTTACTAGGGTAAGTCAAATGGTGCATTTATATGTATGTGTGCTTGTGTGAATTCGTGTGTATTTGTGTGTGAGTGTAAGGGAGTTTCCATAGGTTTGTAGTTATGCGTATGTGCACATGCGTGATTACACATTTGCATTCTGTATGTCTGTTACATGTATGCTTATATTGTGTATGCGTATGTATGTGTATGGGTTAGTGTATAATTTACAAGTTCATCGTGTAATAATTGTTTAGACTTTTGTTTTCACTATTTCAATGGTTTACAATATGGTAATGTCATTTCGCTGAGAAATGCACTTTTTCGATGGTTTATATAGTTACATTTTTTTTTTCAATATCTCGTGACAGGTACATGAGAATCCCGTGAAACTTAATGAACGCAAAACTCTCTGACCATATTTTTGAATGCATATAAAAGATTAACGGTCCTTGAATAAATTCAGTTGAAAATCATATGCGCAAGTATAACTCATTTCACAGAAGAACAATGATACATCATCATTGAAAGCTTACAGACTGGACAATCACAAAGTGTAGTGGCCAGGCAAGTAAATGTGGTTAGAAGCGTCATTATACGCCTTTGGAGACGATTTCAACAAACTACCTCAGTGGCAGACTAGCCGCGCAGTGAAAGACACAGTGTCACAACTCCTGCCGAAGAACGCTACTTACGACACTGTCACCTCAGAATTTATTTGTATCTGTGTCCTCCACAGTCCAATCAATGCAAGCAGTTCGTCGATTTTCAAATCAAACTGTCAGGAATCGACTGCACATTGCTGGTCTTTTGGCTAAAATACCCGACACAAACTCTGCTCTTACGAAGCGACACCTTCAGATCCGAATGCAGTAGGTGAACTAGCATTGTCAATTCGGTCGTTGGGAATGTCTGGAGACATGTTCAGTTTAGTGATGAATCATTTTTGTGTGCTACACCGACACGATAAACGGAGAAGAGTTTACCACAGAGTCTGTCGTGAGCTCTACGTCCTGAACAGCGTTGATGAGGACCTCCCCCCCCCCTCGACATGGGGGTGAAGGTTTACTGATATGGGGCAATCACATTCATGGGAAGGTGTGACCTGGTGCAAATTGAAGGACACTTGAATACCGAACGATACGTCGCAGAGATTGTTCGTGCTCGCGCTCTTCCAATTTTGGCTGCACGAGGGTCGATTTTTCAGCAGGATAATCTTCGACCTCATGTGTCACAGCTTACCGCCCAGTTCCTCGTTGATAATAGCATCCAGATCATTTCGTGGCCAGCCATGGCATCAAACGTGACATGAACCCCACAGAACACTTTGTACTCGACTGATGTCTCTGCCAGCGAAACGTTGCTCCAGCCAATCTATGACAGTTGTCTATTGCACTGCGGGAAAGAGTGGGTAGCCATCCCACAACAGAAGATCCAACGGATAATCGGATCCATGTCATGGAGATGTTGTTCTCTGATAGAGACCAGAGGAAACAATACACCTTACTGAAATGTAGGTTTTAGTCCCAAAGACTAAAAGTTAAACCAAATTTCATGAAAATCATTTCATTGATAAAATCTGAAAGTTTCTTCATACCAAGGTTGAAACATTATTTCCGCAAAATAACTTTTTCGGTACAGTTTTGAAATTTAATGTCCATTAAACACTGCAATAATGTTGCGTTTCTTTTTTTGAACAGTGAAAGCCTATTATTTTTTTAGCGAGACTTTAAGCAACATGGAAGTTTTCGTAAATCATACTTTTCTATCATCGACCATGACAGAAAAAGATCCCTAATAGAAGCTTCCCAAACATTTCTTTTTTTTTAAACAGTATATATAATTTGTTCTTAGCTATTTGACGTATTCTACTTTTCTCTATGGTGTACAATCAAAAGATTGTAGCCGAGGCTGTTGCAAGTCTAGCCTTGATTTCTTTGTTATTGCTTCCACCTTATTGCTGCACCTTATTAACTTATTGCTACACATATAAGGCCCTAGGAATTTAAAGTTATTCTAGTTTGCGTCTATTCACCCAATAATTAACAGGAGTCTTTTTCTCATCTCTATTCACCATTATCTTGCTGTTCTCGCTATTAATTTCCATATCATAACTTTTACACGTTTGAAAGTCAAGGTTAGCATTAAGTTCTTGAATGTCTTTCTTACATTTGTACGCCACAAATTGCATAGATGGCGTCCACCAATCGAGATTGATTCATTTTTCAAAACATTCGAAAAGCTGTCGTTACCATCTATACTGATTATTACTATCTTCTCAATATGAATTATTTTCTGGACACTTATGGGAAAACTTCCTGCTCAACAGAAGCAACAAATTGCACAGATGGCGTCAAACAATCGAAATTGATGGTTCTGTAGTGTCGCTTGCATGATGTGCTCGAAGAATACATTAAATAACACCGTTGGTGATAGAACGCATCCATGTCTCACACCTGCAGTTGTTTCGTAAAAGTACCATCTTTCTTCGTTAATTCGATTAACACTAATTGCTATTTTGCTATTTTGTATAATGTTTCAATAATTTCTGTTATATTGCTTTCAAAATAAAATTTTCTCATATTTGTTCGCAAACCTTGTTGTCATATTCGATCAAAGACCTGATTGAAGTCGATGATATTTTAATACATTTTACGCTGATGCTGTAATTTTTTACAGAAACATGTTCTTCGACGTGCATTTTCTTCTGGTAATCGTTGTTAGCTTATTGTATAAGACACAATGCACAGTACAAATATATCATCTAATCTGAGTGAGCAAAGCCAACCAACTCTAACATAATCTAATCCATATCCATAAAATCAATAAAACAGTCATGTATATAGAGGTTATACATTGGATGTTTCGATACACAGTCCTCCAACGGTTTCTATCATCAGCAATGAGGATGAGAGTAACACGATCTATCCTTTGATTCTATAGGTCGATGATCTGTCTTCCTCTGTTTCTCCCAAATTAAATTTTTCCCTGTATGATGGCTTTTTAAATAGATAATTATACTAGTTTACATAATATCCAGTTTACATTATGCCCAGCTTACATTATATTCATTTTACATTATCACGAGATTACATTATATCCAGTTTAAATTATGTCCATCTTACATTATATCCAGTTTAAATTATGTTAAGCGTATATTATACCAGCTTACATTATATCCAGTTTACATTATGTCCAGCTTACATTATGATTATGTCCATGTACGGTATGTCCAGCTTGCATTATGATTATGTCTAGTTTACATTATGTCCAGCTTGCATTTTGATTATGTCCAGTTTACATTATGTCCAGCTTGCATTATGATTATGTCCAGTTTACATTATATCCAGTTTACATTATTTCCAGTTTAAATTATGTCCAGCTAACATTATATCCAGTTTACATTATAATTATGCCAAGCTTACATTATGTCCAGCTTACATTATGATTATGCCAAGCTTACATTATGATTATGCCAAGCTTACATTATATCCAGTTTACATTATGATTATGCCAAGCTTACATTATGTGCAGCTTGCATTATGATTATGTCCAGTTTACATTATGATTATGCCAAGCTTACATTATGTGCAGCTGGCATTATGATTATGTCCAGTTTACATTATATAGAATCATATTTACCACAGTCATTATATCACGATATATTATAATATCACCATTTATCATAGTGAATAACTGTAACTGAATTAAATTGTGTTATTTATATCAACAGGCTATTATAATGAGTGGGGCAGGCTTTCACTTCCCGACGCCACCCCAAACATCTACTGACCTACTGGAAGCACTAAGTTCTGCGCTTGGTTGCGGTAATCATAGTGATGTTATCCTCTGTGTGAAACAACAACCTGCTGAAAAAATTGTCATGAATTTCTCCCCATTGTTTTATCTCAGACTCATATCTTCAGGAGATACAGTGTTGCCACATACTATGCCAGAAATTATAAACGATCCAGATTATCTCAATCAAGTAGGTTTCTTCAACCGAAACTACATTGCTAGTCTTACTAAAGATGATGGTTATATTAGGGTTAACTCCCAGTTTGGAAAAATTGATACCTCATCTTTAGAATCTAGTATTTCGGAAATAACCAGATTGTTTGATTTACCAAAGTACGTAGTGGAGTCACTATTGCTTGAGTACTTGAAATCTTATGAAAATATTGAAAAAGCTGTCGTTGCAATCTGTACTGATTACTACTATATTCGAAATATGAATTATTTTCTGGACACTTATGGAAAAAATCCTGCTCAAGAGAAGCAACAACGAGAAAATCACCTTTATTTCCTATCCTTTGACCATAAACCTAGCTATTTTCCAGGAAATTACGCTTTTCATGGAATTGATTTAATGTACTTGTTTGACGTTCCGTCAAGCAAGTATTTTGGGGGATTTTACTTCACTGAGGAGGGTGGTGACTTCATTGATGAAGATTTTGATCTAATGGATGACTACAGTCAACTGATTGCAGCTTTCATAAAGACAGGGTAAGATTTATATGTTGTCTGATCTGGTTAAGTGATTGAATATTTACATTTTGTTTTGCTGTCTTACTATATTGAATGATTGAACACGTGAATGTCTGAATAAATTATTAAAATAATTTTTTTTCCAAAGATTTTGAATGATAAAATGTTGGATTTATTTTAAATCTGATTTCTTGTTTAATTTCGTAAGTGTTTAACTCTTGGTTTTATTCTTCTCACGTGCATGCTGTTTTGTAGGTAGCATGTAGGTAGGATGTAGGTAGGATGTAGGTAGGATGTAGGTAGGATGTAGGTAGGATGTAGGTAGGATGTAGGTAGG
The DNA here is from genome assembly GCA_034231615.1 of Meghimatium bilineatum. Taxonomy (NCBI): domain Eukaryota; kingdom Metazoa; phylum Mollusca; class Gastropoda; order Stylommatophora; family Philomycidae; genus Meghimatium; species Meghimatium bilineatum. The sequence continues at coordinate 44,355,092 of CM067311.1, forward strand.
ATGTAGGTAGGATGTAGGTAGGATGTATGTAGGATGTATGTAGGATGTAGGTAGGATGTAGGTAGGATGTAGGTAGGTAGGATGTAGGTAGGATGTAGGTAGGATGTAGTCCGGAAAGCGGAATGCATTGTGTCACGGTTTATAGCTTGGTTCAGCTTGTTATCAGTATTTTCTTTTCCGTCTTCTTGTGGGAACAGGTTGTTATCCCGTCGGAATGAACAATCACCATTCAGCTAATCTGAGATTATTCTGAAGATGATGATGATGACTGCGATGTACCCGGTTGTTTATCACAATCTGAGCATGTCTGAACCAGAGTCTGTTGGATAATGTTACTTTCTGCTAGCAGGTTTTTGTTGCGTATCACCGTGTCTAGTTATGACTAGCGTTGAATTTTATTTAAAGTGGAGAAGAGTTGCACCATTCGTTCACCATCTTCTCTATATTCCTGATACAACCGATTTCTAGTGGCAAGATCAATCAAGAAGATTGGTGACGATTTCGGCATGCGTTTCTAAGTATATAAATAGTGACCAACCAAAACCAAAACAGGACAATAATAAAATAAAAGTATGGAATGACGGCCTGATTAATTATATACATAGATCTTGTATTGCAGACCGTCACGTCGAGGTGCGGCTGCTACCGCGTGCTGACAAGTACTGGTAGCCACAGTTGAGAGCGGAGTGCCAGTTAAGAACTAATGGTATGTGAATGTATAATGGCACCTAATGTATATGGCAGCTTTCGCGAGGGTAGTGCATATACCTTCAGCTACACCAAAAATACACTGGGAACACAAGACACAAACTCCACAACAAATTCCACTCTGTAGAAGTACATGTCTTAAACATTGCTGCAGAAATAATCAATACAAGGAAGTACTGCTGTGAAACGGAACAATAATAGTACTTACGTAGAACACAGGTTTTTGATGTTTCACTTGAACACAACAGACGGACTGTCACTAAGACTAATTAAAATAATTAGTAACACTGTAAACCAATGTCAACGGGTGGCATTTCTAACTGATGCAACGTATATCCTACAAGCCCTTGACAGCGATATACAATCAGACCTGAATTAAGCCATAAGAGAAGTATGTATCTAAAGAACATTAGCCCTACAGTTGATACCATCCCACTGTGGCATACCAGGAAATGATACGGCAGATATGTTAAGAAAAGATGAGCAATACAGGGATAAGAAGACTAAGTAATCACCTATTAAGAAAAGAGAAACCTCATGAAAGCTATTAGGAAAGTCGATCACTCAAAAGACAACTATCAATATCTCGACCGAGGTAAGAAAGTTATCATCTTCCGCATCAGGACAGGACACAAGAGACTAAACAATCACTTAAATAGACCACGACTAGATCCATCAATCATGATCTTGTGGACAGATAACACAGACAGCGGAACATATCCTACAAGACTGCATTACGCTAATCCAGTTGAGGGAGGAGCACTGGCCAACAGAGATAGATATCAACAGAAAGCTGTATTGAAATCTTGATGAGCTATAAAATTCAGCAGCATTTATCCTGAAAACTGGACTTGCATGTGTAGACAAGTTAAAATTACATGTGTCGACATGTTAAAATTAAATGTGTAGACATGTTAAAAATACATGTGTAGACAAGTTAAAACTACATGTGTAGACATGTTAAAATTACATGTGTAGACATGTTAAAATTACATGTGTAGACAAGTTAAAATTACATGTGTAGACAAGTTAAAATTACATGTGTAGACAAGTTAAAATTACATGTGTAGACATGTTAAAATTACATGTGTAGACATGTTAAAATTACATGTGTAGACATGTTAAAATTACATGTGTAGACATGTTAAAATTACATGTGTAGACATGTTAAAATTACATGTGTAGACATGTTAAAATTACATGTGTAGACATGTTAAAATTACATGTGTAGACATGTTAAACCGTGGACGTGAAGAAGATGAGAAAATGTCAAGTTAAAGAAATGTATGGTGAGCACTGTCACCAAATTATCAGATTATGTAATGTGAAATATGTTTTTGAAAAGTACTTTAGTTAGCGTCACTCTTTCGTTTATACAAAAGTATAATGAAGAATGTAAGCACTATTTTTATGGTTTCTAATAAAAAAATGATTTTTTTTTGGATTTTTTTTTTAACTACAGTAGTGTGTAGGGGAACAAAATTGGCAACACAGATTACAAATTTTAATAAACTAGTCAAGCCAATAAGTTTTATGAATAAGTTTTAGAAACATGTTCTGACTAAACCAAAAAAATATGGGCTTAACATGTTTCCCCAACTTATTCTTCAATTCTCATATCAATTTACTACTATGAAATAAAGCGATAAATATCAAAAGTCCATATCCTCCATGAAGTTAAAGTTTAAATTTTTAATAAAACATTCCGCTGGTGCCAAAATTATTTATTTTGAATTTTACAAATCGCAGACTGAAGACCTGATAAAATATTTCCTGGCTCATAATGTTATCAAGGAGACACTTGTATTCTCATTAAGGCATCTAACGTAATATCACTTCTCACACGGAGAATTTTGAGTTTGTAAGCATCATTATATTAATCGTAACACAAATCCTCACTCAGTTTCTTGTATATTTACAGAAACCCCAATGACTATCTAACAAATACAAAGAATATTGTGTGGTCTCCATACGAGAATACAAACAAGCATTACTTGAGCTTCTCACGGCAGCCTTCACTTCATCAGGATCTATATGGGAAAAGGAGAATCATCTGGGAGGAGTTGGTGCCTCAGTGGAAGAAAGAGTATGAAATTTTACAAGAAAAGCAGGAACTTTAGTTTTAGTATCAGTATAAAGTTTAACAATTCAAGGTGTATTTGTCTATATGATTACATTTTGTATATTTTTTATTATTATAGACCATGCGGTTTAGACGATTATTTATGTCTACAGTTTAGTGAACTATCAACCATTTCCAATACTGGCATTCAATTCGTTCAGCTACTAAAATCTTCAACAGTTTTAAAATATTATATATGCAAATTAGACTTGCGCCTATGGTTGCAAGCGTGCCACAACAAAATAAGAATACAATACGCACCACTATTGCATGTTTGTTAATATACTGTGTGATGCATGAGGGTAAATTAAAAAACTCACTCTGCACATGATGTGACGCGACAACAAGAGCATGCGGCCTCTATCTCACAGCTACAAAATCCTCCCTGGTATTTCCTAACGGGAAACATACAGTAGTTTACGGTTCAACTGTTAACATTCTTCTGCATCTAATTTAACAGTTACATTTCTACTGCATCAAGTTTAACAGTTACATTTCTACTGCATCAAGTTTGACAATTAAAATACTTCTGCATCAAGTTTGACTTATGTAATTTGTCAGTTTTCGGAATATTTTAAAACAATAAAACAAGTATTGGACTCAAGTATGAACAGCAAAGTCACTATATCACTTATGTAAGATATCATTGGGGTTATACAGAAGTAGGCAGAAGGGATGGCAGAGATAAGACATGCAATATTGTTTTATGATATTGAGGTGAATCTGCTGTCCTTACAGTTGGAGTTATCGTAAACACTCTGCCAGCGACAACGCGTCAGTCAAATGAGTTTGTGGTGTGGGCTGCTGACTGTCGATGTCAAATTGATGTGCCGGGGTTCAAGTCGAATTTTCAAACATCTACTATGTTATAATTTTGTGAAGCTTTCTGCTTATTATTCATACCCACTATATAATTCAAGCGAATGCATGAGAGCTCAAGGCGAAAAGAAACGTTACGATGATTCGTTAAAGATCTCACTGAAAACGGATGACATAAACCATGACAGAAGTTGCACTAAACAGAGTTACACAGCGTGTTTGCTATACCATTAGGTAATACTATGTGAAAAAGCAGAACTGCGGAGGCTCTATACCGAAGGCTAGCTAGAAATTTAAGAATAGATCAAACATCATCGAAAGTGATCATCCCATGCCTAAACTGTGTACATATCTGTGGACCACTATATGGCATATCAGCCACCTATAAACGCATAAACAAGGATAGCAATGTTCACTGTTTTATTTCCATAAAATTACCTAATTTGTATTAATTTGTAAAAAACAATTAACAAAATTCACAATACTATTTAACATTTCTAATACATCGTATTATTGTTGTTCAACTGATGTTGTTTTTCATACAAATCGTAATGATTTATTAAATATGAATGTACAACCACAACAAAGAAATGATCACAGCTTAACAGCACATAGAAAAGAATATTTCGAAAGAATAGTATCAAACTTCATCAACACAGAAATACTAATCTGACCGATATAATCATGAACACATAAAATAAAGCTTCCATTTTTTTCACGCTATTGAGGAAACATGACAAGCCTATATTTTTTTAGTCACGTCATATATAGGCATAATGTAATCCGCATAGCGCCCACCGCCTTTACTTCTCCAGAACATCAGGCACCATTATCTTAAGATAGATTGACCTAGCAGCCGTTGGTGATTGAATAAAATATTGTCCGCTCGAACTGAAAATTTAATTGGACTAGGTCACTCGACTAGGAATGTCATCATCATCAAGTGCCATCTTCGCAACGAATTTTGGCTGCAACATACCTCCAACATCCCCTATATCTTGTTTTGTACTCTGCTAGACTGTAACTTGTCCATCTTGTGCTGTTACTCTCCCACTTGTATTTCTGCCTACCTCTTGCTCGACTCCCTTTGACTTTACCTTCCAGTAAGTTCTTCAACAAGACGTCATGTCTTTTAATGTGTCCACAATATTTTATTTGCCTGATCTTTATTTCTCTTAGTAATTCTTTCTTCATATTAAGTGTTTGTAGAACCTCTTTGGTTGTTTTCTTCTCTTTCCATGATGTTCTCCCTATTCTTCTATATACCCTCATCTCAAAGTCATCAATTCTGTCCTCTAATTGTTTGTTTATTGTCCATGTTTCTGAGCCATACATTAATATATAATTGATGTAGCATTTTATAATTCTCATTTTTAACTTATTTGTAATTTGTTTAGATGTTATTATTTTTCTCATCTCAGTGAAAGTACTTTTAGCCATTCCTATTCTCCTTTTAACTTCTGTTTCACATCCGCCGTCATTTGTGGCTATGTATCCAAGGTATTGATAGCAACGTAGTTAACTATAACATCTGCGCTACCACGGCACAACCTCGGGTAAGTAAACATAATTTGAGAAATAATGATACCTAAAGTCGGTGTTTGTTGGTGTGCACGTAGAATGGTTATCCTCACACATAACTATGTCGACGTTGCCCGTGGTTCGAGAGCCCAGTGTAAACATATAAAATCGATGCTATCGGATGCATTAATAGTGCGTCAAGTTCAACAATAGTTAAAAAGTATTGTCCTATATAAGATATGCTTCAATTATTATAATTAATAATGTTCTCCTCTTAATTGTTGCCATTTGTTAACAAATAATTATATTCCGATGTTTTCAATCATGTATGATCTTCTGTTGTCACTCAACATATTTTATAACTGGTCACATTTCATTCCACATTATATGCAGAAATGGTTGCATGTTTGAGAAATTTAAATAAATTGCTCTTAGCCCTAGTTTACTGTTCCGGACTTTTGCCAGCTTACCACTGGTGATTTCAGAAACCTTGTAGATTGTTTAATATTCTTAATTTTTATGGAATATTATTTGTCGTATATTATACCATTGCAATTATTGAGATATCAGAGAAACTGAACAAAGTAAACCCATGTCACAGTAGAAATACAGCAACAAAATCAGTTAGATTCACTAGAGATGAAGTAGTTTCAAAGATATTATGGTACATTACACGGAGATTTTTCTAACGAAACAAACAGTAAATTATTTAACGAAACGAACTTTCGCTAAAGGTGTGCACACGGCAGCATCCATTGATCTGCGCGCAACACACTGAAAGTCGCCTCCTTCCCTAGAAGGCCCTTGGAGGTTAGTTTGCTGGTGAATGAAGGCTTGATTACTTTCTCCACAGAGGTCTTCCATACCGAATACGGTCATATCAGTTAGTCAGTTAGTCGTCGGATCATCATCACTGCAAACTGGACACATCCATAGTTGCTCCGATCTCTCCTTGAGTGTATCCGCCATCACACTTCTGCTGACCGTACCGTTCCTATGCTGGTTGACCATCATTCTTCTGCGCCCTCCAAAATGTTCACCTCTAGCAACACCGCATTTCAATCCCTGATCTTTAATCCTAGCCATTGAAAAGGAATCATCATCCACATTAGTCTAACTCTCGCGTGTTATATCTCTTAAGGAGTTCAAAACGTCAGCGTGATCCATTGCCCCATCGCCCTGTGCCACAATCGCGCACGACGCCAGTATATTCGCTCTTTCATTGCCTCGTATGCCCACATGTCCCGGCACGAAAATAAATGTAACCACTTTCAAGCTCGCCTTTCTCAGGGCCTCAATCCACTGTTCGCGAACGAGACCCGCTTGTACCTTCTTAATCATACTCATAGAGTCACTCAAGATGCAGACCTGCACTACCTTCTGTGTGCGTAGCCACTCAAATACTTTGGTCATTGCCATAGTCTCCATGGTCATACTACTCATAGTGACCGCAAAGGCACCATTTTCCAACTTGATCGTTTTACCTGCGCACTGAGCTGTAAAGGCCCAAGCACTGCGAACATGCCTAATTACAGATCCATCAGTGTATATAATCACATTCCCCTCTTTGGTATTCTCACTGATTAAAGCTTGCACTTCTTTCTCCACAGCTGTGTGACACCATTCTCTGCCTTCCCTGCTAAGTGATATTACTACTCTCAAACAAGTTTCGAAATCTGTGGGTAGACTTATCCATTCCGCACCTGCTGCCACATCATGTAATCTGCACACGCTTTGTATGACATCCTCAGCACGTCCCATCCACGACCTTCCTCTCTTCAGTCTGCGACCTTTGACTTTCTGTATTTCGGAATGCAACGGGTGTTCCTTATCTGCATGTATTAGAAGGTACGTCCGTGCACGGCAATACTGTAATCTATGCTCAGCTGTTGGGCAGTCAAGTAGGTATCGCATAGTTCTTGTCGATGTGTCTCTTGTGCATCCCAGAATGATACGCATTGCTGCATTCTGGACTCTATCCAGTCTTTCGATCTGAGTTTGGCTAAGAGTCAGAATTGCCAGTGCATATTCCACCACAGCCACAACCAGACCCTGGTACAACAGAAATAACAATCTCTGCTCACACTGCGCAGCAGCCATAACCTTCATTGCTGCTAAGCCTTTGCCTGTCTTTATGATAATATGGTCAACATGTTCCCTGAAACTCAGGCTTCTGTCAAAAAATACACCCAGATATTTCATTGTGCTAGTTCTTTCTAAACTTTTCCCGGACAGCGAAACTTGTGGCATGAGAGTCGTTACCATGTGATTGTTCAAGGAAAACCACGTCACGAATGCCTTAGACGGATTAACCACTGCTCCCGTATCTCGACACCATTTTGTCAGTCTGTCCAGCTCCTTCTGTAGTTCCACGACGCACTCTTCTCGATTTCTGCCCTGTCTATACACCAGGATATCATCGGCATATGACATCGTTCTGCCAACACCTGTGATTTGATTTCCAGCGATATGTACTATGTGTACATTGAAAAGTACAGAAGATAGAGGCGATTCCTGTGGTAGACCAGGGCTAATAACCGTTGGTGCAGATATCCAGTTGCCACGCTTAAGAACTACAACCCTGTGCATCAGGGAGGCGCCAACCCAAGGCACGACAAAAGGATTAACTGCAAGATTTAATAGCTGGTGCATCAATATATTAAAGGACACCCTATTGTACGCATCCTCAAGGTCTAATGCGACCGTACATGTCTCCATGCGCGAGTCGAACCCTTCAAAAACATCCTGCGCAAATATGGCTGCATTCTGCCATGTCTTCTTTCCTGGACGATATCCTCCTAACAATGCTGGTAAACACTTATTTCTTTCAAGATAACACGATACCTTCCAGGCCACAATTTTTTCCAAAATCTTGCTTATCGTATTCTGCATTGTTATTTTTCTGTAGCCTTGTATCCTGGTGTGGTCCTTCCCAGATTTGGGTAGTTGAACTAAATAGCTGTGCAACCAGTCTTCTTTCACTGTGCTATTATTGAACATGTCCGCCAACTCTCCCAACTCCTCATCCGTTCTTCGACTAATGTCATGGTATCTAATGTCATCTGGCCCTGCTGCTGTGTTTTTTGTACTTTTCAGTGCCTTCCTGATTTCTTCAACTGTGATTAGCATATGGTTTTCCATGCTCAAGTTTTTACACGTGTCTGTGATCGTTTTCCTGATTTCTTGATATGCCTCCACATTTCTCTGACCAATTTGTGCGGTGTAGTGTGCCAGCAACGCCGCACCTTTTGTCTCGTCCGTCTTCTGCCAGACGGTATCGTCGCTCTGGAAATCGACAATAGTCACGCGTCTTGTCAGACCATTCATGGACTTGTGTAACCGCCAGAACAATTTTAGTGACTTTTCGCGTGTAATCTCCTGGCTAAATTCTTCCCATTTTGACGCCTTTGCTGACTTTGCAATATCGTTGAATGTTTGGACTGAGATATCTTTCTTCCGTTTCCATTGTCCGACCTCCATGTGCTGAGCCGCAACACGTTTCCTTGCCCTTTGCCATAGTGATACTGCTTTCCGTTTCTCGCTCCATGCCCTTTGAACCTCTTCGTTCCACCAGGGGGGCCTATCCCACACCTGATTTCCCACGACTTGAGCATTACGTTTGACTTGTCGAATTCTGCTCATAACATCCTCTCCTCTGCGATCATACTTAAAGGATCTTACCTTTGGCCTTATCTGCTTACTCTTGTCATTTTTTAAGAGAACAACACATGGGAGGTAGTCACTGACATGATGCCCCAGTACGTCCCATTTGCAGATAGCCACGGAAGCTGATGACACCAATGCCAGATCGATAGCGCTATCATCATCACCATCCCTGCTTGCCATCCTTGTTATACGGCTATCGTTACAGTACACCAGGTCCGTATCTGTCAGGGGCTCCTCAAGTTCTCTTCCCTGTTTGTTCGAAGCACTATTGTCCCATGATGTACCTTTCGCATTGAAGTCACCACAGAAGAGGATCAATATCAAGCGGCATAAACGAGGTGGCTCAAAAAGGAAAAGTCACCGGGCGGGTGCTAGACGAACGAGATCGAAAACAGCTAGGCTAGGAATTAAAAACGTGCGTGTTCTGTTTTGGAATGTGGCCAGTGTACACAAGCGTAGACCAGAGATAAAAAAGATGTGTTATGAGGCTGATGTCACTGCATTGCAAGAAACACAGCTAGGTGAAAGTGGTAATATCAGGATAGCCGGATTTCAGTGTTTCTATAACAGGCGACATCTTGGACAGGCAATCTTAGTACGCGAGGGTTTTAGTGTATGCAAGATTGATATGTCCAAGTGGGATAGCGACAATATCCAATTACAGGCAGTGAGGGTCCAGAGTGTCCAGCACCCATTCATGGTTGTAAATGTGTATGCCTGCAACACGCGCATTGATCTTCAGGTTTGGAAAATCCTAGGGGAGATAATGGAACAGGAAAAGCAGACGGTCATGTGTGCACGTGTAATCATGTTATATTTAGAATAGGGGATCTGTGATCGTCACAAATAGTAGTACCCGAATCTGGAAACGTAATTCAACCATCGTGATACTGACATACAAGACGTACTACTGCAAGGAACCTCTACAGTAACAGACAACCACGAGGTTACGCGATGTCAGATCAATCCAGCATTGGGGAAATGTTCTTTTCTAGATCACGTCCCCATCACCACTCTTATCAACAAAAGTCCTTCTAAGGTCTATGAAACAAACCGCACAAAATATAACATTTCCTTCTCAGATCATATAATAAAAATAAAACCCATAACACGTCATGATTTTAGGCTGCCACACAGGATACATCAGCACAAAATGCCATCCAAACAACTCTGTTCTCAGTCATTGGAGGAGTGTAAAAAATTCACGCCCAGACCATACCTTGATGTTATCAATCCAGGATTTTCTCTGACTCCTCATCCTCTTCGACTCTCGACCGTACCCTGCAAAACACTTTGAGAGAGAAAGTCGTATCTCGTTGCATGTCCTGACTAAACAAGTTTACACCTTTTCACCCCTGCTAAAAGTGGTTTTTGATAGCCTGAAAGTTTGTTTTTTTGCTGATGGACAAATATATTTGTCTTGTACTCTAAATAACTAATTCTCAACAGACGTCTGTAGTACTATTTTCACAGATCGAACTGCAATATGAAAGTCCTTCTTAGGGCTACGACCAGAATATCCGGTCACAGCAAATAGTTCCAACGAGAATAACTCCCGGACGTTTAAGTCGCAGCATGATGGACTGATATAATCAAAATTAAGTAGGGGGTTCACCTCATTTGGTCGAGGCCCGCTCTTTCAACCTAGGACTAGTGTCCATGTCGGTTATATTGAGGCGTATAATCAAAATGAACCTAAATTCCAGTATAAAAACTTTGTGCCTCGGACTAAAGAATAAAGTCTCAGAATTAACAAATAATGATACCGACCAAGTCGATAGTTCTTCCAGGAAAAATGATCGAAAATTATGTTCCCCAAAAACCTCGTGTTTTTTTCAAATGACCTCGATTTCGATTGCTGCTTCAGGATATGACAAGATAAACAAAAACAGGTAGATGTGTTACGAAAATAAAACATAAAATAACCTAATAACGAGATACAAGGATAAACTTTGTTTCGACTAAAAAGCCTTCATCAGGACAAAAAAACGACCACAATAAAACAAATCTTACATGGAGACAAATAGGGTTATAATAATGAGGAGAGGACAATAGCAGATAGATAATGAAGGATGCAAAGAAGGAGCAGCATGACAAAAGAGAAGAAGGTATGGGGAGAAGATAGTGGTAAGTGAGGAGGGAAAAGTGGACATAAGAAAGTGAGAAGTAGAAAAAGGAAAAGATATAATAGTAAGTAAATTAAGATACTTACCTCAAAAATTGGCAACAGGCGATGAGTATTGCAGATATATAATTATAATGTAAGGGAAGAGCAACATGAGATAGTACGAGAGATAAAATGGGAGAGAGAAAACAAAAGAGAGGGGAGAGAGAGAAAGAGGTCAAATCGGCAAGAACAGACGAAGAAGAGCAAAGCAGAAGGAAAATATGAGCAGATGATGATGTATATGCAGGTAAATTAGTAAAATAACTTAACTGAGATAGCAACAGGTACGTGCTCCTGGGAACGAATGGTCACACACAGTATGACAACAAAGTGAAAAGTTGACAGTACAGGCCAGATAAGTGGACCGGGCTATTGTAGCAAGCGAGCCAGGTTAGGAAAACACAAACATGACGCAGTAGCTCGCAATAAAAGAGACGCCGGAGTACAAAGAAAATAACATCGCAAACGAAAGAACAATAGGATAAGACAATAGCCGGGAGGAACGGTAGAACGCAGAGAACACGAACCAAAGTAGAAGCAGGGGTGTACAAGCGAAAAATTAAGAGAGGGGTGAGGTTTATTTAACTCTAACTAGAACCAAATGTCCTGAAAAATAAAATAGCAGCATTTGAAACAAAATGTTACAGATAAATCATCAGAATACATTGGACGTAAAAGATCACTAATGCAGCTATCATGAAAGTAATGAGTGTCAAAGAAAACTGCATAAACATGATGTTCTGTCCAGAAAACTACTAATTTTTGCCATATCAAACGCCATGTCAGCCCATAGAAGACCATAATTTAGGGGATGATGTCAAGGAGACGAACAAGAGGCGAATCAATAAGAAGATAGACGCAAGACACCAAAGACCACCTGAACATGGCAGTAAGAGAAGCAAGAAGATTGGCTCAAGATCGACAGACGTTTCGAAAGGCTGTGATGATTGCTACATCATGTTCAGGATATGCTACCTGATGATGATAGAGTACTTTGTTTTAGCTCATTGTTGGTTTCCCACAACTTGTTTTCCACCAGTGGGTTAGAATAGTGTACTGTAAACAGCGACGCTGGGTGCAGTCCTATGATATATATTCTGATATCTGTGTTACGGCATCCATAGATGCACATCGTAGATTCGCTGTAGCATATTTGGTGTGTGTCTTGAGGCTGCAGTGTCCTGTTCACATTTGAAATATATTGACGTGTTAGTGTTTATTAAATTTTTTTATGATCTCTTACTCAGGTCTATAGTTTCCGTATGATTCATTCCACTGAACTTCCATGTATTATTTTAAAAGAACATTTATTTCAACACCGATGTGACTGATGCTTTGATCAAAACTTTGTTCTTTACTTCGTCCTTTTTTCTGTTCACATTCTGAGACTCCAGCTTGAATATAATCAAAGAAATTAGGGACTTACTTGAGTCAGCTAGTGTTTTTTGCCACGGTGGTATATGCGATAGGGGACATAAAAACAATATACATTGAACTTTAAAGTATTGTTTATTACAAAAAAGCATCAAAATCAAGCACAAACATTCCACGGAGAAAATGTTAACATAATTTTTTTTTAATTTTGTGTATCTCAGATCGTAATTGAAAATAAAATATGTAATGATCAAGAGAAGATAAAGTTTGATTATTTCCATCTTGTAAATAATTCCTGAGCTATCAGAAAGTGGATGTGATAAAATAAATACAACTACAAAGCTAAAATATTAACGTGCAGTGTTTTGTTATAATAAGCATGAAGCTATACTGAATTCTTTTCTTTATGAACCAAAGCAGTAGAAAAGAGTGGTTTGAGGAGTTTAAATACCCCCTTTTCTTAAAACTGTTGACCATGGATTTTATGCATATAAACATGTGGAAAAGAAAGAGAGTAAACCTGCCATCTCTCTTACAAGTCTTTGTATTGTCCTATTAAGAACAATTACAATGTTGAAGTGAATGCGAGGTCGTATGGCTAGAACAACAACCCTCAGAATCTTGTCTAATGAATTTTATCTTTCGGAGATGCAATTTTTAAAAAATGATACGCGTTTGATACTCATTGGAGATGCGGTTAGTCAAGTACGGAAGAACGCGTGTACAATAGTTGCTAGGCGATTTGGTGCCGTTGAATGGACTGGTTCAATTCCCGTTAGTCTCAAGAATTTTTTTATTGTCCTCTGGCTTCCTACTTAAATTTACTTGTATGAAGATTTTACAACGTTGAATGTGTCAATGTGTCAAACAGTGTAACGAAAATGGCAAAACACACATGCTAAATGTGTGTGGTTCAAGAGGAATGTACATACAAGTACAGTGTATGTTGTGTGTGTGTGTGTGTGTGTGTGCGTGCGTGCGTGCGTGTGTGCGTGCGTGCGTGCGTGCGTGCGTGCGTGCGTGCGTGCGGGCGGGCGGGCGGGCGGGCGGGCGTGCGTGCGTGCGTGCGTGCGTGCGTGCGTGCGTGCGTGCGTGCGTGCGTGCGTGCGTGCGTGCGTGTGTTGATTGACCGATCCATATTCGTAGTAGTTTGATAATATACGCGATAGAAGTCATGGCTAAAATCTCATGTTTGCTTAGAGGCAATGTGCTCGAAAATGGCAAACGTGTTGACTCAAGTTGCGAGGCGAGTAGGCGTCATCTGAGTGCACCAGCATACAATTTCGTTTGCAGCATTATTATGTTTTTACTAATAAAACCTCAAAGCTTCTATATTATATTATTCAAAAACTTATAGCATTTCTAAGTTTAGGTTATTAAAGTTCTTCCTTCTTTTCATGAAGATTGTGCTGTTTTATCCAATGCGGTAGTAGCTCGTCCCATATCACTCGTCTTTCTCCGAAGATATCTTGTTTGATCGAGGGTTGAAGTGAGAAACTCAAGTAGTGCTGTGTTCTTGAGTGAAATGAAGGCCAAACAATGTTATTCTCTTTTGTTAGGTACTCATTTGAATTCCTGTAAATAAATGTAAGATGGTAGTTACAAAGAAATACTGACAACACATTTAACATATAACAGCCGTAATCTGTTAGTCTATCTATCTGGAACGCTATATAAATAGTGCATACGTTACGGAATCCCGTACGACATCTAACCAAAACAATTGATGCCAGAATGCTATTCCGCGAGACATCCAATCAAAAAGAGTGATGCCTTGATGCTCTGTCTTTCCCAACAACGTAAAGCATACACCATTTTTTGTTGTGAAATCTTATTGTCTTGAAATTTGTTGCGGTTTTATGTGTGTTTACGATTAAATAATAGGTAAACTTCTGTGTCGGTCTGCTAATGGTTACTGTTTTAATTTTTGGTTCAATGAAATTCTCAAATTTCACATTTGTGTACATTTCACGCCTTTCGCTTACAAGCTTTAAATTATCTTAATGGATGAATTTGATCCAATCGCAAGAAAGCTTCTAAACAAAAGAACGCAAAAATAGATGGTTGAGTCGTTAAAGGCAGGAGTCACTAGCTCGGATTCGTGCTGAAAATGCTGCGGAGCATAGATATATGATTGCAAGATCAAGCGCAAATTTGACGTTCTGTAAATGCTGACTTACGAGAGACAAACTGAACCAGAAACACTTAGCTAAGAAAAACACGACTTGCTATGGATGCTGATTTGATTCGTCGTCGAATTGAACTAGAATCAGTAGCGTAAAAAAAAATCCCCAAGCTATGAATACATAATCTACACACACACAAATGCAATAACATAACGTGTCCTGAAAGCATTCAAACAAATCTAATATATATATATATATATATATATACATAAAGATAGATTAGATAGACAGACAAACATAGATAGATAGATAGATAGATAGATAGATAGATAGATAGATAGATAGATAGATAGATAGATAGATGGATGGATGGATGGATGGATGGATGGATGGATGGATGGATGGATGGATGGATGGATGGATGGATGGATGGATGGATGGATGGATGGATGGATGGATGGATGGATGGATGGATGGATGATGGATGGATGGATGGATGGATGGATGGATGGTGGATAGTTTGGTAGATAGGAGTAGGTAGGTAGGCAGGTAGGTAGGTAGATAGATACAACAGACAGACAGACGGATAGACAGATGTCATATCTATATAACATGTCACTTTAAAACAAGATGATCGAATGAAGTGTCAGAGATATGTTGGTATGCTACCTGATGATGATGTATAGTAGTTTAGTCATTACTGATCTCATTGTAATATGTCACTGCTTTAGCTGATGTATCAAAGATTGTATTGATTACACTTGGTGATTAGCGTTATCTCAATCAGGAATGGAACACTTACTCTATTACACAAATCAAATCATTTAATAAAGACACTTAGTCTGCTAGGGTATTTACATATCCTCGGATGCACAGACCATAGGCAGGATTATTTATTGTACAAGTGTTTCTCTTTATACTTGGATATGTTCTCTGTTTCATGTCATGTCTCGATACTTGAATATTTTCTATGTCTCATTCGATATGTCTCTATACTTGGATATGTTCTCTACAAAATGTCATGTGTCTCTATACTTGGGTATGTTCTCTACAAAATGTCATGTGTCTCTATACTTGGATATTTTTTCTGCCTCATTCAATATGTCTATATACATGGAAATGTTCTCTGCCTCATTCCACGTGTATCTATACTTCGATATGTTATCGCAATAGATGTGAAACAGAAGTTAAAAGGAGAATAGGAATTGCTAAAAGTACCTTCAATGACACGAGGAAAATATTAACATCTAAACGAATTACAAACAAGTTAAAAATGAGAATTATAAAATGCTATATCTTTTCTATATTAATGTATGACTCTAAAACATGGACACTAAATAAACAATTAGAAGATAGAATTGATGCCTTTGAGATGTGGGTATATAGAAGAATAGGGAGAACATCATGGAAAGAGAAGAAAACAAATAAAGAGGTGCTAAAGACACTTAATATGAAGAAAGAACTACTAAGAGAAATAAAGATGAAGAAAAAGATTAATATTTTGGACACATTAAAAGACATGACACCCTATTGAAGACCTTACTTGAGGGTAAAGTCAAAGGGTGGCGAGCAAGAGGTAGGCAAAGATACAAGTGGGAGAGTAACATCTTATGATGGACAGGTTACAGTCTAGCAGAGTGCACCACCATGACAAGAGACCAGAGATGTTGGAGATCCGTTGCAGCCAACCTTCGTTGCGGAGACGGTACTTGATGATTATGATGTTATCGCCTTATTCCAAGTGTCTCCATACTTGAATATGTTCACTGCCTCATTCCATATGATTCCAAGCTATGTCAATTTCTGCATAATATATTTTATTTTTATTTACGTGCTCCTAGATCATCCATATTTCGTTTTGCCATGCGGATCCATGTTATCATTCATCTAGCTATATCTTTTACTGTTTTCCAACGTTGCCCACTCGTTCTCTTTTTTCTCTCTTTAAATGTGGTATCCACCAGATCTTGGTTCTAAGTTACCGATTTAATAATATTACACTCGTGTCTATTAGATATTGGTTTATATTACATAACAGACACTCTAATCAATTGATTACTTCCCCCGAGTGTTACTAGAGCATGAAAGGGGAACAAATAATAGCAATACTGTTACCTGCCATGCTTGTTGTAGGAGGCAACTGAAGAGGTTTGGGTGATACAATGCTGAACTCCGATGTGCCAGTCCGAAATCCGCAGATATGGAAGCTAAACTGTAAATCATGGCACACCGCATTCTAATCCATCCCGCTAATCTACAAGAGTTTGAGATCCAACGCAGAAGAAGCAGAATTGACTACACTAGCGATAACTTAATTGTTTATACAGCTATTTTTTTAATAACAAAACAGTTAAAAGTCATTTATTGTGATGATATTTTATCCTGACTTTATGAAAGCTGATATGAGATCTATGTATTGTGATTGATGATATCTTACCCTGACTTAATGAACGCTGATATTAGGTCTATGTTTTATGATGATATCTTACCCTAACTTCGTGAAAGCTGATATTAGGTCTATGTTTTATGATGATATCTTACCCTGACTTCATGAAAGCTGATATGCGATCTATGTATTGTGATTGATGATATCTTACCCTGACTTCATGAACGCTGAGATGAGGTCTATGTAAGCATACTTCAGTTTAAAATCATCATCCGTGAACTCTCCAACATTATCTATGTGATAAAATCTCTTAAGAAATGGCCCTGGAATCAGATCAAATAAATAGGTCAAGTCTAGAGCATGAACCATGTATTGATACGGCATGTACTTTGGAGAATGATCGAATGATAACAGATAAGAACTGCTTTTCGATAAAGAGGCACCCTGTTCGAAAATTTGTAAGAAACGAAGACTTTCTTTGACATAAAGGAAATCCGTTAGTAGAGCAGTTACCGATGTCCTGACATGATCAAATAATTTGACATACTCCAGGAGAAGTGATGTCACCACAGGTTCTGGCAATATCAAAATATTGGCGAGATCTGGGACAGTGGATTCAACCGAAGAAATGTTTAACTGTTTTATGATTGAACTAACTTGAACATATCCGTCATCCTTAGTAAGACTTATAATATAGTCTCGGCTGAAGAATCCTACTTGTGACAGGTATTCAGGATCTCCAAGTAGCTCTGTTAAAAGTCGCGGTAATAGATCTTCTTCTGACGATACGCTGGAAATGGCTCTTGTTCTCGTTAACTGAAAGATCAATTTATTTGCGGGCTGTCGCTTAAGACATGAAACCATAATATCTTCAGTTTCTGAAACACATCCATTCTGAGAAGCTAAATCATGTAGGAAGTCGTTAGTTGTTCGTGGAGGTGTAGTAAACATGTAGCCTGTCCCACTCATGAGGATGGCCTGTGTGAAAGAGAACAAAGAAACATTCATGTGTGAATGTATATGATGATATTTTTAATATAGCTTAGTTGTTCCTAACGTATTGATTAATCTGTTATCTTTGTGCTCAAGAGGTAACGTGTTCTAATCTCGTTCGCGACGTCTTATTTACTAAATGAATTTTTTTTCTGAGATCCCTGTAGATTATCCCACCGCTAGTGACATGCAGCTTCGATGAAAAGAATAGAGTATATGTCGAGCAGGCAATGTACAGTTAAGTTAATCCTCTACGTTCTTTTAACTCATTTTTTAGCTACGGAGTTGCGCGATATGAGAGGTACTCTTGGATGTAGGCATATCGCTTCGTTGAGAAGAATGTACTACATATATTGTAACCTGAACACAATAAAGTCAATCCCCCTAGGCCTTTTCAACTCTTTTTTATCAGATAACAATTTCTGCCAAATGAAAAGTAATTAGTTCCGTCGTAAATACTTCAGACTGTCCACTAAAAATGATTGCTTACCTTTGGACTACATCTTGTCCATCGCATGATATTTCCCTTTCACTTGTATCTCTGCCTACCTCTTGCCAGTCTTACTTACTTTACCTTCGTATAAAATCTTCAACTAGTTTCCTGCCTTTGTATATGTCAAAGATGTTATTTGTTTGGTTTGTGTTTCCTTCAATAGTTCTCTTCTCATACGCGGCGTTGTCAGAACATATTTTTCTCCTTTCGTTTGACTATATCACATTTTAGTCCTGGTGTAGCAAAAGTAAGAGCAGTAGTGTGTCATGTGACATATTCCTTCCAGAACGTTGTCTTCCCAATGAACCCTCTGAACCTCTCTCTGTCTTGGGCGATGTGGCTTGCATTGTCTAACAATGTATTCATGTTTTCTTTAAATCGCCAGTCCATCGTCGGACTGCCCTTTCTCCTCTTCCCAGGTACTCTTTCCTCCATTATTTGTCTTTGTAAACAGTTGTGTCTCTTTATATGACCACACGTGCGTAGTTTTCTTTTTGTTATTGTGGTTAGTAAGCAACACTCTGGAATCTTCAATGTGTTTATAATATCTGAGTTTCTGGGGGTTTTTTTCCTTCCATTATGTATTTTAAGTATCTTTCTGTAGCATTTCAATAAATATGTTAGCTTTCATTCAATCAAGATGCTAACTTTCATTCAATAAATACGTTAGCTTTCATTCAATCAATCTGCTAACTTTCATTCAATAAATATGTTAGCTTTCATTCAATCAAGATGCTAACTTTCATTCAATAAATATGTTTGCTTTCATTCAATCAAGATGCTAACTTTCATTCAATAAATATGTTTGCTTTCATTCAATCAAGATGCTAACTTTCATTCAATAAATATGTTTGCTTTCATTCAATCAAGATGCTAACTTTCATTCAATAAATATGTTTGCTTTCATTCAATCAATCTGTTAATTTTCATTCAATAAATATGTTAGCTTTCATTCAATCAAGATGCTAACTTTCATTCAATAAATATGTTAACTTTCATTCAATCAATCTGCTAACTTTCATTCAATAAATATGTTTGCTTTCATTCAATCAATCTGCTAACTTTCATTCAATAAATATGTTTGCTTTCATTCAATCAATCTGTTAACTTTCATTCAATAAATATGTTAGCTTTCATTCAATCAAGATGCTAACTTTCATTCAATAAATATGTTAACTTTCATTCAATCAATCTGCTAACTTTCATTCAATAAATCTGTTAACTTTCATTCAATCAATCTGCTAACTTTCATTCAATAAATCTGTTAACTTTCATTCAATCAATCTGTTAACTTTCATTCTTTTCACTCTTGGTTTCACCTTTTTCCCACATGCAATCATATTTCTTGGGGATAGAAATGTTCCAAAATTATTTGTTAAACTAAATTCTCAACTGAGGCGGACATATGTCTTTAGCAGAAAAGTTGTGGGCTTTTATGAGCTACCTGCTTACATCTAAAGGAATTACTTCACCGTCATCAGCATGATCATAATTATCATGTTTGCATTTCTTAGAAATCAGTTGCATTTCTTTGAAGTCAATGGTCTATGATGTTCGAAATAAATCGTTTTTCTTTCATTTACAAAGCTAAATTTCCTTATTTAGTAATATCAATCTCAGAATTTAGTCTCTACAACGCCCGTGTGTTGCCGGGGCCCGAAAGGGGAGCAAAGAATAGCAACACTGTTTACCTTCCACGCATGTCGTAAAAGGCGATTAAGGAGGTTATGGGATGGAGTTGGCTGTCCCATCCCATATAGGGTCAGTTACCCAAAGCCATGCTGAAGTCGGATGTGTCAGGCCGAAAGGCGCAGATATCTCAGCAATGCTGTAAACTATGACACAACGCATTCCGTTCTCCGGACTACATCCTGCTAATCTGCAGGAGTTTGAGAACGAACGCAGAAGAAGAAGAAGAAGAAGTCTCTATAAAAGTATGTCATAATATAATATAGAAGCATCAACGATTTATTAATAAAAAAAACATACAGTAAACGGGGTTTGAACCAGGTCCTCTTAGATGGCAACCAATCGCCGCGAAACTTCTGTCACCACGTCTTCCGTCTTCGACAACATGTATCCTAAAAAAAGATGTGATTGTAGGCAAGACTTTCAACGTATAAATTCCCAAGCTACTTTAAAAATGGACTGGTTGATCGGTATATGTCACAGTTTTAAAAAAATGTCATGAATACCTTAGTAAACAGTCCTTTCGATAGAGGCGAGACACTAAGTATTGATAAACTGATTGATCCCGCAGACTCTCCAGAAAGAGTAACATCATTAGGATCACCACCAAAGCTCTGTATGTTATCCTTGACCCACTTCAGGGCTAATATCTGGTCGTGGTAAGCTTGATTTCCAGGAAGCGAGCTTGAGTTACCCCTTAGTAATCCCAACCATCCCAGTCTGTAGTTCATGGTAACTACCAAGACATCTGCCTGGTTTGGGGGGAAGAAATAGAGAATGCACATATCACTTACGTGATGAAGCAACACAGGGTATGAGAATTAACCTTATTCATCTTAACAGTATCTACCTGTACTGTCATCGCGTAGTTTTAATATTGAAAGTATCTAGTAACTGTAGTACCATCATTTAGTTTTTATATTGACATTACCTAGTAACTGTAATACAATCGTTTAGTTTTTATTTTGATTATCTAGTAACCGTAATACAATCATTTAGCTTGTATATTGACATTATCTAGTAACTGTAATACAATCATTTAGTTTTTATATTGACATTATCTAGTAATTGTACTACAATCATTTAGGTTTTATCTTTACAATATCTAGTAACTGTAGTACAATCATTTACTTTTTCATCTTGACAGTATCTAGTAACTGTAGCACAATCATTTAGTTTTCATCTTGACAGTATCTAGTAACTGTAGCACAATCATTTAGTTTTCATCTTGACAGTATCCAGTAACGGTAGTATCATCAGTTAGTTTTCATCTGGACAGTATTTTGTAAATGTAGTACAATTACATAGATTTCAACTTGAGAGTATCTAGTATTTGTAGTACCATCATTATTTTTATCGTAACAGTATCTAGTAACTTGTAGTACCATCATTTAGTTTTCATGTTGATAATATCAGCAATTATAGTATAATCAACTTAGTTTCCATCTTGATATAATCACTTAGTTTTCATCTTGATACAATCACTTAGTTTGCATCTTGATACAATCACTTAGTTTGCATCTTGATACAATCACTTAGGTTTCATCATGATACAATCATTTAGTTATCATGATGAGAGACAATAAACAAGTTTGTACGAATTGTAGTTCACTGTGTACTTGTCCTGCGGGTCCTCTAGTAGCTAAGTCTATTGAGTTTACCGTCTGTCGCTAACTACATTTTTAAATAAACTCAGCTACATGGATGTGGCTACGTCTATTGTCGTGTTGGGCGGTCCTATCCCAGCTCCAATAACTGCCGTCAATTACTGGTTCATGCAATTGTATCTCGTTATATGCTGCTATAGATCATTATTTGAACAAATAATGTATTTTTTAAAAATATAATGTTGTATAGGAACATATCGCCGAAGACGGATGTGATGGGCCATTGGCGCAAATAAAACGGCAACACAACGTATTTCCATTCTCTGGACTATATTCAACTAGAAATCTTGTAGGATCATTGTCCTCTTACAAGAGAAATCCAGCGGGAGTTTGAGAATGAATGCTGAAGAAGAAGAAGAAGTATAGGAACATCAGTCTCTTTTAATATTGTTTAACATTTTTTGGGAGTTCCTATTTTCGCTGCTCACGTTGTATCTACTCAATATCCTTCCGTATCATTTCATTTTGAAAGTTCGTATTTTCGCTGCTCACGTTGTATCTACTCAATATCCTTCCGTATCATTTCATTTTGAAAGATGTAATTTTCCTTGTTAGTACTTTAAATGGCAATGGTTCACAACCGTAAGTTGTGCTCCATATACTAAGATAAAGGCCTAATCAGAATAGTTTCACAGAAATATGCACTAGCAGACAATGTGATTTGATGACGGGAAAGAGATGTATTCACTCATTTAATTCAAAACATTGAGTCCTAGGTGGGCCACTCTGGAAACATCAACATTAATTTCGTCATGCTTCTCTGTTCTTATTTCCTTTTTTAAATATTGAGGAAATTCTGGTCAGTCTTTAATATTATCAATCCATACTTTTATTTGTCCTCTTTTTCTTCGACCCTCAAAGTAGATAATATTTTTTGGAAAGAGAATCATCATGCCTCACCACATGACCAAACCTCACATATTTGCCACTCGTCACCACTGCAAGGAGGTGTTCTTATTAACCTGCAAGAATATTTATGTTGTCATAAACACATAGAAAACTTTCCTCCATTTAATGTGCGTTCGCTTTTGCGTATTTTATATGGTTTTCTTATCAGTAATGAACCAACACACAAGTTGTTCAAGTCATTTCATATAGTTGAACTTACCCTTATTACAAACAATATGTTCTAGTCATATTATATAGAGAGTTTACCCTTGTTGCAAACAATATGTTCTTTTTACTTCATATAGTTTAAAGCAAAAAACAAAAATCATGTCAACAGATAAAACAACATTACAGTCAAAAATCAGAATAGACAATACCGAGATAGAATGTGTGGATAAATTTGAATACTTAGGAGCAAAAATCAACAGTGCAAGAGACTGCATGACAGAAATAAGGATGAGATTGGCAATGGCTTATTGTAAAATAATACTGTTGAAAAACATATGGGAAAAAAACAAAATAGAAACGAAATTGCTAATGTTACGAACTTTAATTTTTCCGGTTGGAACATACGGCTGTGAAACATGGACCCTAAGTAAAACAGCGGAAAACAAGATCAATGCCTTTGAGATTAAATGCTACAGAAAGATACTTAGAATATTGTGGAAGGAAAAAAAGAGAAACTCAGATATTATAAACACATTGAAGATTCCAGAGTGCTGGTTACTAAACATAATAACAAAAATAAAACTACACCTGTTTGGTCATATAAAGGGACACCACTGTTTAGAAAGACAAATAATGGAGGGCAGAGTACCTGGGTGGAGGAGATAGGGCAGACGATGGACTAACGACACTAAACATAACATGAATACATCGTTGGAAAATGCAAGTCGCATCAATCAAGACAGAGAGTTCATTGGGAAGACAACGTTCTGGAAAGAATACATCACATGACACACCCTTGATAGAAACAATATGCTTTAGTCATTTCATATACTTTAACTTAGCTCAACTAATGAAGATGACCGAGAAAAAAACAAATCGCCTTCAACTATTCTCTGCACAACTTGGGCTTGAAATCAACACATCCAAAATAAAAATAGGTGATCTTAAAAACACATCAACGGACATCAAACTAAACGACAACACTCTTGAAAAAGTCAACTACTTTACGTACCTTGACAGCAAGATATCAACAACAGGAGATTCATCAACAGAAATATTAAACCGTATTGTGCTGGCTGCAAACGCATTCAATAAACTATCACATATCTCACATTCAAAAACACTAAGAAATAACACTAATCTCGGAATCTTCAACACCTGCATAATTCCAACATTAACATTTGGATGCGAAAGTTAGAAAGCAACTTCAAACTTAGAACAAAGACTAAACACCTTTGAAAACAAATGTCTTAGACGACTACTGAGCATCCATTGGTCAGACTTTAAATCGAACACAGTTGTCAGACAAGAAACAAAATAAGAATATGTATCCACCTATATTAAAAGGAGTCGCTGGAATTACATCGGACACTCGCTGCGAATAGATACCAGAAGCATCCCCTGTCAAGCTTTGATGTGGTCACCAAGGGGCAAAAGAACTCGAGAAAGACCACGAGACACCTTACATAGAACTATTACAAGAGAACGCTTCACCATCGGTATCAGAAGCAATGAAGACATAAGACACATTGCAATAACACGCGAGACATGGAAATCTATGACATCCGCCCTATGCGCCGTATTTGGCCCTAGAAGAATAACTAGCTAATTTCATATAGTTGAGTTTGCCTTTGTTGCAACATTATGTTCCAGTCATTTAACATAATTTAACTTATACTAGTTACAAACAATTTGTTCTTGTCATTTCATATGGTTAAACTTACTCTTGTTACAGATAGTATGTTCTTGTTATTTCATATAGCTGAACTTACCCTTGTTACAAAATCTCCAGGAATGTAAGCGTTTGAAGACCCCAGTATGAATCCACCGCCGTGAATGAACACAAACACTTTCTTTAGTTTAACGTCATGAGCATCCTAGTAAGATTTAAAACAATAACTGTTTTCAGAGCGTTCTTCCAACTATAAACCAAATCAACAACACAGAACTAACTGAAGGTATGTCGCATCGAATTTATCACGCTGGTATTTTGCTGTTCGTAAATAGAATACATTGCCACTTTCCATAATCTCCATCGATATTGTTTGACTTACGTAAAACACAGGTTTATATTCCGTTTTACTGGGACACCACAGACTATATCTACAACTAGTGGGTAATGATGGACAATGATGAGCACACAAGAAATCATAAAAATTACAATACAGAAATCACATTCAACGTTTCAACAAAAAGGTCTTTATCAAGACACAAATAAAACATCAGAAGACGAATGGAAAAATTGTTTGCAAATTGATAGTATGTGGTGTCCCATTGAAACGGAATATAAACCTGTGTTTTAGGTAAGTCTAATTGTTGTTATGTTTCATGCAGTTACCTTGTATTGATTGTCATATTGATATTGTTTACGAGCTAGTTAGTCGTCGGAACATCATCGCTGCAAACTGGACACGTCCATAGTTGTTCCGATTTCTCCCTGAGTGTATCCGTCATTACACTACTGCTGACAGTATCTGACCTATACTGGCTGACCATCACTCTTCTGCGCTTTCCAAAATGTTCATTACTAGCCGTGTTTGTCAGCTCGCACAGTTCTAAGAGTCATTCGCCATTTTGGTTCATGTTGCCCCAACCATGAACGCCAGCGCATCCTTTGTTTTCGTTTCCAATTGACAGTAGTATCAAATATATTGTCAGAAACCAAAATTAGAGTAAATAATAACAGTATGACCTTGCACACATGTTGTTGGAGAGGAGATATGAGATCTGAGCTGTCGAACCTCATATTTAAAATAAACTCAAGCATAGTGCTAAACTCGGATGTGTTAAGCCTAAAGTGATAGACTTTGCAGATAAGTCGTAAATAACGACACAAAATATTATGTTCTCCAGATGACATACTACTAGTCAGCAAGAGTTTGAGAACATATACATATGTTATAAGAGACATACCTCTTTAATGAGTGGAGTATACACATTGATATAAAGACAGTCTTCTTGCCCCAGGCTTGAGCCTAAAACGTGCTGTGAACAAATAGGCCCGAATGTGGTGGCATCGTATAAACTTTCCTGTGGAGATTGACAAACACGAATAGTAGTGTATTCATACAAATATTGGAACGAGAAATACAGCAAACATACCAGAAACATGATAAATAATAAGGAATACTATTTTAGAGCTGCATCTAATAGAATATCGAACTCCCGCTATTTGCGTCGTCATTCAATGTTTCCATATGACCATTGGCAGTGCGCTTTTTACTATTCGTGTGCTATGATGTGTCCACGATAAAGGAATTATAATCAAAACGTCGAATTGCGTGTGTTTTCCTATGCGTTTCTAGTTCTAAAAAAAACTTCATTATCGTGTTTTCAATATTTGCTTAAATATTGGCAAGGTCAGAGAGGATAGCCTACTTATTTTGACTTCGAAGGTCTTAGTTCAATCTTTATTTTTATAGTCTTAGTTTCTCAAAAACCAAATACGACTACGGTTTGCGATCAAATGGAATAGTCCTGATTATAAAAGGAACATTTGTATTTTTCACTTTTACTCGTCTTTTAACGCTACACAAGAGATGTGACCAAAATACGATCCACGGGTCAAATCCGGCCCGTTAAGCCTATTTCACTGTCCTGTAAGATTGATTTAAAATTATTATATTCACGTTCCCCCACACCCCCTTCCTAGTTTCTTGATTCTTGATTAGAAACTGGCTTCACAGCACGTGGGACATTCCCATAAGTGCTCCGTCCTTCGCTCCAGCAGCCATCCCAGTGTATGTAGACTCAGAGTCCTGGTCAGGTGTTGATTGTGTGATTTTCGGGACTTTCCAAAACATTTACTTTTCCTTCCCTCACCTCTAGATACTCTCATTTCTAAAATTCTCTGTATGTGTACGTTCTCAGCCTCATTGACATCATCTACATCTTGAAATGAATTTATTACTGCCTTCATTAAGTCTGCTTTATCTCTTCCTAGTTTAGAAGTCGCAACTTGGAACTGCAATGGTTTTTTTTTAAAAGAACAGCTCGTTGACCCCAAACCCCAAAATGAAATGCATCTAGCCCATTGATCCGAAAAAGTTGCCCACGTCTGTAATATACTAATCTCCAGGATTGTAATAGATTAATACGTTTGTGATGTAACTGTGAGACAGCGCTATTGATAAATGTAATTAATAGTGTGACACTGACATCAATAATGAGACAGTGATGTCAACCGTTAGGTGTGTAATCAGTGTGAGACAGAGAGACCTCATCAGAGAGTTTGTGTCTCAAAGTAAAGACATTGGACTAAATAACTAAATAGTTGGGAATAAAATTCGATATTTAACATAGAAACATATCTATCGTTATAGTGATAAATATAAAGCAATTAGGATATAATATAAACAATTAAAACATAAAGGCAACACTATTATAGTGGCATGAGCAATGATATAAATATATGACAGCCTTGATATTATGATAAAAAACATGAGATGATAGTTTTGTTGTACAACGACAAAACTATTGTTTATATTACTATCAACAGTGATATAGATACAACAATAGGCACATAGTAGGGCACAGTTAGACACATAGTACGCTCTGGCCATCCACTCCACCTGATTTTCTCCCAGTTGTCTCGACTTTGTCTTGCCACTGGACAAAGATAAAACTCAGGAGAGAGAGTGTGGTTGACGATTAGCGCAACTCTTCCACACTATAAACCAACTTCAGCTCTAGTCATTTCTCAACCCATTTATTTACTTATCTTTACGAATTAAATATGAAGAGAACAAAGTGTGAATTAATCCTTATGAAGGCGCAAGCACGCTGGGAAGGCCATCTTGTGCGTATGGAGAACTCGCGTTTGCCAAAACAAATATATTATGGAGAACTCAAGGCAGGATTTCGAAAAGCTGGTGGACAGAAAAAGCGCTTCAAAGACACGCTCAAGTCATCCTTGAAACATCTTAACATTGACGTAGGCGCTTGGGAGAGCCTCGCTCAGGATAGAACAGCATGGCGTTACAGCATTAGAACGGGAGCACTAGCGGCGGAAGAATTCAGACAAGATACTGCAAGACAGAAGCGGACACGTAGAAAAAAAAAATCTCAACCTCACACAGATACCTTCTATTGTTGTCAATTATGTAAAAGAACATTTTGTGCGAGCATTGGACTTGCTAGTCATTTAAAAATGCACTATTAACTTTAACCTAAATGCCAACTCTGAGGCTGATCTACAATGTATTATAGACAGATTCTCCAAAGCCTGTACCAACTTTGGGCTTACCATTAACACAGAGAAAACAGAAGTCAAGTTAAAACCAGCACTTGGCAAAAGCTATCTCGAACCCTGCATAAAGGTAAATGGTGTAGCACTGAAAGTTGTGAATAGATTCACATATCTAGGCAGTACGTTATCACAAAATGCCAACGTTGATGATGAAGTGTATACAAGGATCGCCAAAGCAAGCAGTACTTTCGGCAGATTGTACGCAAATGTTTGGCGTAGAAATGGCATTAACCTACAGACAAAGCTGAAAGTTTACAGAGCAGTGGTACTTCCAGTGCTGCTATACGCTAGTGAAACATGGACTGTGTATAGACGTCATCTGAAAAAACTCAATCATTTTCATACAAATTGTCTCAGAAAAGTTATGAACATCAGATGGCAAGATAAGATTCCAGATACCACTGTCCTTGATAAAGCTGGTATCCCAAGCATTAACACGATCCTGATGCAGACACAGATTCGTTAGGCAGGTCATTTGGTGCGTATGCCAGAACATCGTCTGCCAAAGATACTTCTCTATGGTGAGCTAGAGAAGGGTATACGATCTCAAGGTGGCCAAACGAAGCGCTACAAGGACTCGTTAAAGAACTCACTGAAAGCCTGTGAAATAGACCACGATACATGGGAAGAACTTGCACAAAATATATCTACATGGCGTTCTAAAATAAAAAAGAGCGCATCATCTTGTGAAAAGAAACGAAATGCAGCAGCTCAACAGCGGAGAGCAGCTAGAAAGTCACGGATAGACCAAGATCCGTCTACAGTCGTCATTCCATGTCCAAACTGTCCAAGGAAATTTACAGCTCGAATAGGGCTCATTAGCCATCTACGAACTCATAATTAAGGACATAACTAAAATTGAATTTTCAAAAGTGGATGTAACAAATGGTCATCAACACTTGTGATGGACGAACAACATTAACTTTTATTATTTTTATTATTTATTGTTATTATTATTATTATGGTTGAGTTTTTGATCATCGTCGATCACGACGAACGAACATCATCATCATCAGATACAACAATAGGGATAAAGTAACAGAACTACTGAGATAGAGAGAACATTATTGATTATGATTCAGGTTAAATATATATTTTGTAGGACGTAGTTTTATATATATGGAAGTTCTGAACAGCTCACTATTCTGGGCGAGTCCTGAAGCACAGACTACGCCTTCTTCACAAACCCATATACGATCATCGGCAAGTGTGGAAGCTACAACACAATTTGGAGATAGGCAATAGACAGCAGACAATATTTAGACAGAGGCAACAATAGTTAACAGAAACTACAGTAGTGGAATAAAAGCAATAATAGAAACAACGGTAGTTAGACGCAACTTAGTTACACAGAGGCAACAATAGCTAAACAGAGGCAAAAAATAGATAGAGAGAATACAAATGAAATAGAATCAATAATCAATAATGTTTAATTTTAAAATACGTGTAACTTTACAATTGCCGAAAGCAATAAATCGATAAGAAAGGTATAACGTATTATGTTTTTCTATACATCTACAAACTTACTTGCGCGTGTGAAATAGGCAGAGGGCGGGCAAACCTTCTGTCTCCTATTGGTGGTAGGGCATAAGGTATTCCTCTGAACGATGCAAACTTAGATCCATTTGTTGCTGTGAGGACTTTCCCCCTGAATGTACCAGCTGGTGACCTTACTTTAGGCTCATCATCTAGGCTACAGCTGACATGAGACATGAGCGATGTTACCATGATCAGCCCGGTAAAGGTGGGAAGCATTGTCCTGACTTTAAGGAATAGAAAGCTGTTGATTAGATTATGCGAGAGTCAAAGACGTTAACAAATATTGTATCAGGATCTAAGACGCGCGTATTAGTGACTGTTAACTGACCGCTAAGGATCTCCTTTACATAGTGGGTAAGAAATTCGTTCCAGCGGTCGCGGATTCAATCCAGTATCGTGACGTCTTGCTACATTGTGCCTATTTTTTGTAATCCTTTAGAGTAATTAGTTTAAACTATAGAGTACGTGCTACAACTGGTACTCTCGGCATAAGACGTGGCCCTGTCACTTTTATGTTCTATGCTCCTGACTCTAGAAGTGTTGCATTTAACCTTATCAATTGACAGAACATTTTATTTCATGTTTGTCTTTAACTTTTACCACATTTCACGGAAAGTCAAATGTCTTTATTTTTTATACAGGATGTTCATGTTTTATTTGTCAGTTTTCTTATTAAAATGATTGCACAATTGACAAGCTTTTTGTCATGTTAATCTTTTTCCGACAGAAATAAGAATCAGAATAGGGCAGGCGAGAACAGCATTCAGGAAACTTAGAAATATATTCTGTAATGTGACATTTTCATTAGAGGCGAGGAAGATAGTTCTACGCGGCTATTAACTCCTATACTAACATATTGATGCGAGTTTTGGAGTAAAACAAACTGTAATGTAGGGGATTAGAGGCAGTACTGATGTGGCTCTACAGAATAATACTGAGAATATTATAGACTGTCAGGAAAATTAATGTGGAGGTGTTGAAAGAGTCAAATGAGAGTCGGAGCTTACTTAATAATATAAGAAAAAGACAATCTTCATTGTTTTGGCCACGTTATGAGACAAGGAGGTGTGGATAACATAATCACAACAGACAAGATTAAAGACAACAGACATAGGGCGACAACATAACAAATTATTAGACAGTGGAACAACCTAGCATGGCAGGGAAACAACAACGATTCTGTTACATAATACTGGAGATAGTGCGCCGTGGAGAGCCGTTATTGCCTAAGTCAGCTTGCATAGCACCTGGTGATGATGACACCTTATCCGAGCCTACTATTGGTAGCACAATGGTTATATGCAAATAGTATGTATCTCTGATTTTTCCTTTCCATATGAGTAGTAACTAAGTATATCATGAATTAGGAAATGGCTGTAAATTGCTTCAAAACCTTTTTTGCCAGTTTTTAATTTCTCCTGTCATTACTGTATTCTTCCACTGTTTGTTTGAGAACCCCAGGAATTGCGAACGATTAGTTTTTATTTCCTCTGTTCAGCTGTGTGATTTTTCTGAGCTTTCTTTCATTCCCAGAAGACTTCAGCTTTCGGTTTAGTGCACTGCCTATTGAAATAACCATCTACTCATGGGGGGGGGATCTATAATTGTATAGATGACATGCTACAAAGCTTTGATAAGAGAGCCTCAATATAACGACATGTTATCTATTGAGAATTAGGTTAAAATATTGTTTACCAAGGAAAACATTTTTTTAAATTCACATCTTCTCCCCTGATTTGTTGACATATTATATATATCCTTATGGCAGTTGATAGACTTCTGTGTTGTCTTGGTTGGCAACGTGTTTTAATGTCTTTGTCAAGCATGTAACAAATCTACTAAATCTATGGACTAACGCCAGAAACTAGGAGTATATACAATTGTTAGTGTCCGTTTTCAACAAGCCAATAACATTTACGTAAATACAAGATCGATCAGCTTTACAATGAATACTCATAACTATCAGACTATAGGATGTGGGTATGGACAAATTTCAGATAACAATATACAAGACAGTTTCAACCTTACGTTCTTTTTCAAGAGAATACAGGGCAAACCGGGAATAAATAGTAAAAACAGTATAACAAATTAAGATACTATAATAAAATCATAGACGGCAGACATTTAACAGCAGATACATCCAGGTAACATTAACGTACATATACACAGACAGTGTCGTAGAGACGTGCATTAAAAATATGGGGAAATGAAATTCAAATAAAGCAACTAACGACAACACAACAAATGCCACACCAAACAACTCTACATAAATTAAGTATCTGTATTTAAGACCAAATGACTTAAGTGTACCAAACTGTAACACAGCGACCTGCAGGGAAGCAAACAGGTCCACCGTCCATGGTTCAATATTCCATCACAGTGACCTGAATATCACGGGCACAACGATGATTAGCGTCAATGATATCCAAAAATTCATTTATTGAGTCAAGATCATCACAAATATATTTCAGTCAGTTCAGAAAATTAGACATAACTTTTTGCTTACCTTAAACGAAGTAATTGATTGTATCTCTCAGAGTTTACTTGCAATATGTCTTAAAGAAACACACAATATCACTTATCATCCACACTCAAGTGAACACAAAAATTGCACACTGAAATACTAAATGACCTCCTTGGTTGCAGGTAATGTACCGAGGCATTCTACAACTAACCATTGCAATATCTGATGTTATATAAATAGAGTTGGTCTCAGTTATGGGTCATAGCTCGGGACTAGTGTTACATTAAACTAACGTTTATTTACATGTAAGATATGTATACATATCTACAACTCTTTTCATATTTTCTCACATTTTTAGTTCATTTTCTCCTTTCTATTTGGGCTAAATTGTATTAATCATTAACAAATTCAATTTTAAGTGGGTATCTACGATCGAATTCTCATTCAATCCTGCGACTCCTTACAGCAAAATCAAATCAGAGTACAGATAACATTGAATCTATGATTGCAAACACAAGTTCGGAAAAAGGAGGGGCCGTGGTCACGTTTTTAAGCTGATGGGAAAACTTTACCTTACATTTCCTACTCGAAACTGTAGAATAAGTTGTTAGTCGTCTGTTACAATACATTTAATCTATGTGCTTGAATTATCACAATATATTATTTTTTCACTTTTTGGTGTACAATACAGTGTAAAAAAGTGTTTTTTCACGATGACTGACACATCTCAAAACTGGCCCTGACTATCTAGATATGTGACAGCTTGCCTATCTGTCGACAGGCGTGCGTCTCTTCACCGAGACGATTGTCGTAAAATATAGTCATTGTATGTATTGGACCCAGTCTCTCTTCAATTATGCAGTGAAACTCCGCCGAAGACGGATGTGTCATGCCATTAGCGCAAAAAAACTGCAACACAACGCATTTCCATTCTCTGGACTACATTCTGCTGGAAATATAGTAGGACCATGGTCCTGCTACAAGAGAAATTCAGCAGTTTGAGAATGTACGCTGAAGAAGAAGATGCAGTGAAATGGACTCATGGGTGTCAACCTTCAAAACTGATCCTATTTGACTATTTTCCATGATTATTATTTGTCACTTTGTGTATACTTTGTGTTGACAGCCAATTAAAATCACAGAAAAATGAACTATTCACTTTAGAAACATGATGACGATGAGCCCACAGGGCTGTATAATATACTTTAGGCTCCTCTGAGCAATTCTAACTTAGGCCAATGTATATCAAGCATAGCATATTCGACGCCAAACATAAACATCAAGTTTCAGAGTTTATATTGCGATTGTTATGATACAAGTATAAAAACAAAGTATACTGTGAATATTTACTCTCTATTACGTGAGCAAGTATAACATCACGTACTGTCAATACGTACTCTCTGTTACGGGAGCAAGTATAACAATACGTATTGTGAATATGTACTGTGAATACGTACGCTCTGTTACGGGAGCAAGTATAACAATACGTATTGTGAATATGTACTGTGAATACGTACTCTCTGTTACGGGAGCAAATATAACAATACGTATTGTGAATATGTACTGTGAATACGTACTCTCTGTTACGGGAGCAAGTATAACAATACGTATTGTGAATATGTACTGTGAATACGTACTCTCTGTTACGGGAGCAAGTATAACAATACGTATTGTGAATATGTACTGTGAATACGTACTCTCTGTTACGGGAGCAAGTATAACAATACGTATTGTGAATATGTACTGTGAATACGTACTCTCTGTTACGGGAGCAAGTATAACAATACGTATTGTGAATATGTACTGTGAATACGTACTCTCTGTTACGGGAGCAAGTATAACAATACGTATTGTGAATATGTACTGTCTGTTACCTGAGCAAGTATATTTCTAAATGTATCTGAGAAACCATCGTGAGTTATGTTAGTAGCTGTATATAGGTTTTAGTACCATGTAATACTTGTATTGATACTACACTGCTACTAATACCATGTAAGTATATACGTTCAATAGATTTGTGTAAACTTTTGTTACTGACTGTTTTCCTGTTCTGTACTGTTTGTAGTGCGAGAAGAATTTCAGCAGTAGTAATCTTTTCTCTTCAGACTTCGTTCTCAATCTCCGGCAGATTACCAGGATGTACTCATGAAAGCGGATGGCGTATATTAGTGTTCACAGCTTGGCTGCGATTTCTGTTCTCTTTAGCCTGACGTATCCGTTGAAGCATGTCTTGTGTGTAGCTGTGATATTTGGATAGGATAGCAAATTTAAATGGACATATTTTAAAACAAGTGAATCTTTCAGGTCGTGTGGGAAATGAGGAGATTAGAAGAACTGATTGATCTATAGTGGTCAAATATATTGAAAAACAGAGTCTAAAATAGTTCGACCACCTAAAGAGAATGAACCCTTATTGACCAGCGGTAAGAACATACAACATACAGATGAAAACATCAAGATAACAGAGGAAGACAAAGAAGAATATGAATTGAAGATTTTGCCATCATTCTGACACGGCGCAGTATTATTGTATATCAAGCGACCGGACGAATCATATCACGAAAACCGATCGCCATTCAATCCTGCTACTCCTGACAACAAAAGAAGAGAAAAGACAATAGATAGATATAATCATTCAGGGACAAATAAAACATGAATTTCTGTCATGTTTTTTTTTAAGTAAGATGTTGGAATGTAGTGTCTAGTACTCATATTAGTGACCATATACTCATATTGGATGAGAACAGACTTCCTATACAGGTCTTCAGGTGCAAGGCAACAGGTAAATAGTAGGTGTGAACTGTCCAAGGAAAGTCTGCACAGAACCATCACCAGAGAAAGCTCAATATTGGGCATACGTAATATATAAGAACTACATCAATTACTGCCATATGTGCCGTATATGGTGATAACAATAGCTACACCCATGTTTCATTTGATGAAAACAATAGCTACACCCATGTTTCATTTGATGAAAACAATAACTACACCCATGTTTCATTGGATGAAAACAATAACTACACCCATGTTTCCTTTGACGATAACAATAACTACACCCATGTTTCCTTTGACGATAACAATAACTACACCCATTTTTCATATTTGGTACAGGAAGTACTAACTGCCCGAGGATCACACTGACTGAAAACAAACACAATGTACAAGGGACTGGAGTCCTTTAGGAGGAATACGATAAATAAGAAGAATAAGAATGTGCAGGAAAAAAAACAGAATCAAACATATATGTACTGTGCTTGTGATATTGCATTCAAAATACATTCAGGAGTTATACTGCTCAACTAGTTACAATTTTACTAAATATCCGTCTGAACAAAAAAAAGCCATGCATACATACATTATTGCTTAAAACATGTAACACAACATCTGCACATGTAACACACCATCTGAACATGTAACACACTATCTGAAAATGTAACACACTATCTGCACATGTAACACACCATCTGCACATGTAACACACCATCTGCACATGTAACACACCATCTGCACATGTAACACACCATCTGCACATGTAACTCACCACCCGTCATAGATGACCTTATTCAGGTATTGAATTTAATCAAACAAATTCATAACACTTTCTTTAGCTAATATTGTTCATTTTCTAAAAGAAATCCGGAAATATATGTTAGAATTTCAGAAACTAAAACTATTCACAACATATACACATGCTACTTCAGAAATAAGGTTTCATTATTTGTATTACTAATGAGGATAGTAGAATCTCAACATACTTCAAATAGTGAGTTAGCTAAGATGAATGATGTAGTTCGCAGGCCATAGAAATTTGACATAAGATGTGATAGAACCTTGGTCTTCTAAATATACAAAAGGCTATATCAAGGGTGTCACAGATATGGCTGCCTTTTTCCCGTAGTCATAACCTTCGCTAACAGTTACCACGTTGTTCTGACAGGCCGACGTTTTATGAAGTACATACGGGCACGGCGTTGGTGGGCGGAACAACAAAGAAACCTGTAGCAAGGGCCAGAGTTGTGCCCTGATGTCGACGTCTGCTTCGGTGACATTAGACTCGAAACATCATTGAGTCGGATGTCTGCTGGAACAGAGGGCGGAGCACTTATGGGAATGTCCCACGTGCTGTGAGGCCAGTTTCTAATCAAGAACCAAGGTTGCCTTTTACCAAAAATAGCCGAGATTTCCCTGTACAGTATTCGTACCAAGTCCTTTTCCCGAGTAGTCCTGCTTGCTAATCTCACACAGCGTCAATCATCTTGGCTGATTCGACAGCTCATTTGATGCTTTCCGTATATATTGTGTAGCCAGCCAATGAAAATCACAGAAAAAGCTGTATATATTAAAATCAATAACGCTGCATGAGATCAGTGCACAAATTATCCTAGAGAAGTACTTATTTTTTATGAGAATTTGATCATTCATTTTTCAAAACGGGAAATTCCTTCTATTTGCAATAATCGCGACCAATCAGAAGTAGAAGACCTGTTCTCTGAATAAATTAGACCTTCATTCGTTTCTTTTAATTATTCCCGTGTTTTCCATTAGTCAATATTTATTTACTCGGAATCGCATGCCAAAAATAGCCAAGGCTATTTCAAGTATATATATATTAATCAATGAAATGTGTGACAATAATCAAAACATACCGAATGAAGTGCCTGCTTACGTTTTTAGCAATTAGGTCTTATAGGTTATTAATGGTCACGGCAATAACACAATCCATTTTCTGTGGCTCGTGCCACATATCTACAAATATATGTATAGAACACAGACACATGTTTAATCATTTAGTTTAATATATTATTTAGTAGTCAATATTTACATTTATCATTTCTATATTAAGTCAGGTAGGCATCAGTGTCTGTAATTTGGAGAAATAGTGTCTACACGTATAAGGACCTAGTGTATAAGGACCTGTGTACGGAAAATGTAAACTTGACCTGAAAGGCCGATTTTGATTATTTCCGTGTCTATCGTTGGTTTCCCTTGGTTATTTTTGGCATGCGACTCCAAGTATATTAATTGTGACCAATGGAAATCACGACAATGATCACAGAATGTAGTCATGTACAGAGGTCTCCTACTGCCGACTGTCTCGCTTACTCTCGATCTACACGTGACAGAAGAGAACATCATACATTTATTTTCTTCTTGTTTGTTTCTACTTTGTAATAGCTACTACTCAACTTCAAATATCCCTGAAATAAGTCGACGTGATCAATGGCACTGCAATTAATTGTTTGCAGCTTCACGCGTTGTCCACATCCCGTGTACACAATTCCTTTATACTCCCAATTGTCCGAAGAGGTAACCTAAGTTATTTTTTAACATGCAAAAGAAAAAGAAATATTTTAACAGTGGATAACCGTTTTTGTACAGGATACAACACAACTGAGAACAACCTCGAGAACATGCTTTGCTCCCAAACACGTGGTGAGACTCGTATGAGGAGTTCACGATGTCAGTGAACAACACCTCGGCTAAGAAGGTAAAAGATACCAGTTTCAACTCTTCTGTCGGGTTCTTCCTTAACCGGAAACAAGTCACGGATGAGAAAAGCTTCAGTACCCGATGGTCACAGGAACATAACGTCTTATTACACAAGGCAAGGTCATTGACTGTGGAACACATCGTGCGAAATAGACGTGAACGACAATCGTCTGGGCGAAGAGACGCGCGCCTGTCGACAGATAGGCAGGCTGACACAGGTTAAGGAAGCCCACTACCCGAATTAAACGCATGATTAAAACGGATGTTCAGGACACATAGTTAGCCAAAAGATGTGCAAATAACACAGTTCAACTATGGAACTAGCAGTACAACGTACTTCACGCTCCCCTGTATAAATCACACGATGTATTCGTTGTGGCTATAAGAGAACGAACACAGAAGTAGAAGAAGTACAGAAGATGGATAATGTTTTAATGAAATCAAATGTGGAATAAGTCAGGGAAATTGCACATTTTCCTAGATGACGAACTTCCTACATTAATATATTTTTCAATAATGTGAATCAACCAACAATGACCTGGAACTGTAACTTGTCTTGTACGGGTTTATACACTTAAGTGGACATCGGAGCACCCTTGAGCATGTCCGGAATGCAATGATCATGATTCTACATTCGTAACTAACTCCTTCCCCGTTCTTCTGTATGTCACGCGATGACATTAATTTCTTCAATTAGCTGGACTGTGGTCACATCCCCAAGATTGAGCTGTAGAAAGCGTCATTCAGAGATGTAAAACTCTTGACAATAGCGGGAATGGAATAAGGTCCGTTCTAACGGCACCGAATCTCGAGTAAACGGAATTTTTTCGTACTTGACTAACCGCATCTAAAAAAAAAATGTGATTTTATCAAGACATTCAAACTGTGTAATAAAGTCACTGAGAACGGCCCAATTGAGACAAGGACTATTACAACAGCAACGAACATCCCTTATGCGTATTGAAGTATCCTCAGAAACACAAATATATAACATCCATATTCATACTACAAGGCCCAATAAATCTTCTTGTAAACATAAATAACAGAGAAGTATAAACTGGCCATAGTTATCTTCTTGTAGTGTTGTACAGTGGGGAATTCTAAAAAAATGTGTTATGTGCTTTCCGTAGATTATTCACAAGGAAATATATTTGAGTCGACAACTTCAAATCCCCTATACATGTTTTGTTTGAGTCGGTCGTGACCTGTTCTAAAAATAAAAATGATTGTGTGTTATTTTCTTCAACGCTTGTGAATGACATCGTCCTTTTGCTGCATGGGTGAGTTGAGATACATTTTATGTCCGTGGAACATTTGATAATGAATTTCATTTATGATAATGATATCGTGTCTTTTAACTTTTGTTATTGGAAGTTACTTCCCATTTTCGCCCGTGTGTTGCCGGGACCCGAAAGGGGAGCAAAGAATAGCAACTCTACCTTCCACACATGTCATAAAAGGCGACTAAGGAGGTTATGGGATGGAGTTGGTTGTACCATCCCATACAGGGTCAGTGATCCAAAGCTATGCTGAAGTCGGATGTGTCAGGCCGAAAGGTACAGATATCGCAGCAATGATGTAAACTATGACACAACGCATTCCGTTCTCCGGACTACATCCTGTTAATCTGCAGGAGTTTGAGAACGAACGAAGAAGAAGATGATGATGACTTCCCATTGTGAATAGCCGATCTACTATTTCGTTTCACCTGATTTGTGAATCACCTGGAATACATTAGAGAGTTATTACCTTTGTTTGGTTATTTAGTTTGAAATAGAAGTAGTTTTAGAGCGTTCATGTGGAATGTATTTGAATTCTGGAGGGTCTGCAAAGCAGATTTGACATAGGTCAGAATCACTATTTTGACTTCCTCCAGGTGGAATGATCCCAAGAGTAAAATAGTTGCTTCTTTCATAGCTTCACACTCTGCCCTGAGAATTGTACTAATTAACTAACTATATCATTGTCCACTGTGGTGACAAAGAAAATTCTTAGACATTATATTGATCAAACTGTTATGCATATAAGTGAATCATGACCAATCAACGGAGTAGTAAGAATTTATGTAGAAGCAGTGGAGATTCTGTTTATAGAAAAATGTTGGGAACACGATGGACATATACACGATATAATAAAGATATCTTGAAAGAAGTTCATTCAAAAAGAGAATTGCTCACACCAGACCAAGACTGTCCATATTTATAAAACATCAATGAAAGAGAAAAGATAAAGTACATAATTACAACAGGCAAGATTATTAGGGGAAATCAAGATAGACTATGCTAGACTGCTTTCTATTGTTGCATGGGAGAACATCAGTATCGGAAATGTGTGGCAGTGCACATGACAGGAGACTTGATATAACTAACGCAGCACAATGTTTGTCTATTAGAACACAGAAACATTATCATTATCACAATCGTCAATGTCCTTAAATGAATTGATGTCTTATTGGCGTCAGGCCAGCATACATATAAATACAGAGCTGGAAACTAGAAAACTGATAGTTATTTATGTTTCACATTCAGAATGAAAGCCACTCTATGTGATGTGTTCTCTAGATCAGTCACATCTTTTAGTCTGTCTCCGTGTCCTGAAATCCGTTTATAGAAAATACCAAATACTACATTCATATATATATATATATGATGTTCAAAGTTCTTGCTTCTTTCCCTCATGATTGTGCTGTTTCATCCACTGGGGCAATAGCTCCTCCCAGATGACTCGCCTTTTACCGAATATATCTTGTTTGATCGAGGGTTGAAGTGAGAA
Organism: Meghimatium bilineatum; assembly: GCA_034231615.1. NCBI lineage: Eukaryota > Metazoa > Mollusca > Gastropoda > Stylommatophora > Philomycidae > Meghimatium > Meghimatium bilineatum. Next base: position 44,395,392 of record CM067311.1, read on the forward strand.
ACTCAAATAGTGCTGTGTTCTTGAGTGAAATGAAGGCCAGACAATGTTATTCTTCTTTGTTAGGTACTCATTTGAGTTTCTGTGAATACACGTAGAATGGGCATTAGAAACTAACACAACATATTATTGGATACATATATACAAGATACATTTCTTAACATTGTAGTCTAATGATTATCTTTATAAATAAACTATGTTTTTGTTGTCGACGTTGACCCCCATTATCAGAGATCAATCAGTACTAGAACTGAGTATTTGAACGTGAGGTTAATATTTCACATTAAGTATTAATTTAATTTTAGATTTTTCGACACCGTCCCTGAATAATATTATTAGGAAGCAATCCAGGGATTATTGATACATTGAGAGGCTATTATACTAGAACTGAACCAGGTCTGCTCAGCTGACTTAAAATTACCACGAAATAGGAGTCAACATTTTTTTCAAATTCCGTCAATGCTTATCATTAAAGAAATTGCAATGTGAGTCACGATTTGTAGGTTATATATTGTCAACTAATCAATGACTCGATATATATATATATATATATATATATATATATATATATATATATATATATATATATATATATATATATCGTCAGTATAAGCACACAAGTGCCTAGAAATTCAGATTGCCAGGGTAGAGAAGAAGAGGAATACCAAGAAGACGAAGGACCAGCGATATCGAAGAATGTACGAACATGACTCTGGCCAATGCAGGCCTACTTGCCCGGAACGTAGAGGCGTTACGAGTATCCACGATGAAGACAACATTTTGGAAAGAATAAATCACTTGATATATATAAGAACACTTACCCACATGGTGTAAATGTACTTAAGCTTTGCCGTATCTACTTCACTGATAAAAGTATGTGTACAATATTACAGTAAAATGTTGCATATCGCTGTATTAATTTCACGCATTCATTATGGATTTATTTCAGAGTAGCTCTTTAGTAAATACCATTATGTTTCAGTTGAGACATTTTTTTCAATTGCCAAGTATGACTCTTTTCAGATAAGAGAATGAATGGACCACGAGAAATGTTTTTCTACAGTTTTCTCTAGGTCAGGAACTCAGTTACACTGTTTTTATATGAAAGCACAGTTATGCAAAAGACGAGAATTTTCAAACCTTGATTTTAAAAGGAAATTGTCAAACAGTTACTGTAAAAGTATTAATATTCTGTCCGGGAAAAAAAATAAGCCTATGTATCTGACCTAAGTATATAATTTTCTATGGGATAAAATATATTTCATGAAATGTATAAATATCATGAAACTGAATGCAAAATTTTTTTGCAGTCTATCAAGAAGTCATCTAATCATTAACTTCAGGTCTTTGGGCTAGAAGACCATACAGAGGTCCTGTTTTTAAGGACCGGCATCGCCAGAACCGACTTTAGAGGGCGAACCAGCATCGTCAATGGACCGATGGGAATTATTGGTGACGGGTTGGTTTAGTGATCTTCTTCTTCTTCTGCGTTAGTTCTCAAACTCCTGCAAATTAGCAGGATCCAGAGAACGGAATGCGTTGTGGCATGGTTTACATATCTGCGACTTTCGGCCTGACACATCCGACTTCAGCATGGTTATGTGTCACTGACCTTATATGGGATGGGACAGCCAACTCCATCCCATAATCTCCTTAGTCAACTTCACGACGTGCGTGAAAGGTAAACAGTGTTGCTATTCTTTGCTCCCCTTTCGGCCCCCGGCAACACATGGGCGAGGTTTAGTGATGAATTATGTTTTGTGTTCCAGCGACACAAAAGACAGAGAAGAGTCCGTGAGCGCTACACATAGACCAGCGTTGATGAGGCTCTTCCACAAGGTAGTGAAGGTTTAATGATGTGGTCGGAGATGAACTTCATCTGAAGAAAATAGTACTCACATGCGATACATGTAATGAAGTCTTACTGAACGACAAGTAACACACTTTCACAGTCGCATGATCACGTGAAATAATACACACATCAATACACAGCTCATAATCGACATTTCGACCAGAAGGCCTTTATCGAGGTAAGCGCACATCAAAAGACGACGAGTAGAAATGACAACGGCACACAGACGTGTCTGAGCGAAATATGGAAGCCATGGAAAGAAGTGGTATGTTACAAATGGAAGGACGCCCGAATGTCGAACCACGCGTCCTTCCATTTTTGGCTGGACTAGGGTCGATTTTTCAGCAGGATAACACTCGAACAAATGTGGCACAAATCACCATTTCTTTCCTCGCTGAAAACAACGTAGAGACGATTTCGTGGCCAACCATACCATTAGACATGAACCACATAGAACACATGGGATTAACTCAACAGACGACTCTGCCGTCGAAACGTGACTCCAGCCAACCGTTGAAAGCTGTCTCTTGTGAACAGAGTGGATAGCCATCCCACAACAATGGATCGCAACGGCTAATCGGATCCATGTCAAGGAGATGTTGTTTTCATGCAATTCTGGAATAAAGGCCAGAGGAGGCCATACATATTACTGAAACGGAGGCCTCAGTCGCAAAAGAAAAAGTCAAAACCAAATTTAATTAACATCATGTCATTTTTAAAAGTCTGATTATTTCTTCATGTCAAGGTTAAAATATTAATTCCGTAAAATATAATTTTGGTACACGTTTGAAATTTGATGTCCATTGGCACTGCAATAATGTTGCATTTATTTTTTGGAACAGTATAGATATAAGTGAGCATTTCAGACAGGAATCAAACACTGCCTCATCAGATTTCAACTAATCTCAGCTTATAAATGTATGACAGTAAATGATGACATAAGGATATAAATAAATATCCTATAATAAGAAAACAAGCTATGAATAGTTGACTTATATCTTACCCTGTCTTCATGAAAGCTGAGATAAGGTCTATGTAAGCAGACTTCAATTTGAAATCTTCATCCGTGAACTCTCCAACATTATCTATTTTATAAAAGTTTCTAAGAAACGGCTCTGGAATCAGGTCAAACAAGTAAGTCAGGTCTAGAGCATGAATCATGTATTCATGTGGCATATACTGCGGAGAATGCTCGAATGACAACAGATAAGAATTGCTCTCTGACAGGGAATCACCCTGCTCGTAGATCTCTAAGAAATTAAGACTGTCCTTGACATACAAAAAGTCTGTTGCTACAGCAATTACTGACTGTTCCACATTATCATATATTTTAGTATACTCCCGGAGAAGAGATTCGGTTACAGATTCTGGTAGCAGAACTAGATTTGTTAGATACGGGACAGCTTTTTCGATAGAAGAAGTGTCGAACTGCAACAACAAAGAGCTAATGTGGATATATCCGTCATGCTTTGTTAAACTTATAATATAGTCTCGGTTGAAAAATCCTATTTCTGACAGATATTCAGGATCTCTCAGGAGTTCTGATAAAGGTCTTGGTAAAAAGTCATCTCCGGATGATGCCAAAGCAATTAAGCTGGAAATTGTCAGTTCAAAGATAAATTTATTTGCTGGTTGTTTTTGAAGACATGAAACCATGATTTGTTCTTTGTCTGCAAAACATCCAACTTGAGAAGATAATTCAAGTAGAAAGTCGTTAGATGTCCGTGGAGGAGTAGATAACATATAACCGGTTCCACTCAAGAGTATAACCTGTGTGAACAAGAAAGTGGTATTTAAATATTCCTAAATTCAGTCACGTATTGATGCACATATTATTATTGTTGGTCAATGACAATGTATGATCATAGAACCGCGATGAAATGCAAGACTGTCACATCTGTGCTTATGTCAGATTTTGGAGCTTTACTTTCAACTCCAGATGTGTGGTTCTCTTATATTCTTTAGATGAGGTTGTCTCACACAGTTTTAGATGAGGTGGTCTCACACATCTTTTGCAAGTCGCAATTGAGTGTTTTACTTTAAACTATTATAGATTACAATGCCATGTACTAAACAGTCTTCTCCTCCGGATATGATTTTACAGAGGCATGAGAAAATAAAATCAATCATAATGGGTTGTTTTTCTTCCAACATACCAGACATAGATCTTCAGCAGTCTTCATCATACAGGAGATTATGGTTAGTTCAACCTCAAGCTCAATTTTCTTAACCTACCCCTGCTACATACATGGTAGGCAGCGGTGTTAGTATTCTTTGTTCCTTTTCAGATCACGGAACACAAGGACGATTTCTCATCAAGATCTAGGGCTTTAACTTTCCTCCCAGCCAACAATATCAGATGAGCGGTTGAAGATGTATTAGAAAATTAAAACGCAATAACTGTGAATATTAAAATCCCTACATATGAAGTATATACTATAGTAATATACCTACATATGAATTATATACTATATTACTATCCTTACATATAAAGTATATAGTATATTAGTATCACTATATGAATTATATAGTATACCAGTAATTGAAATGTACTTCGCATATCTGTCAAATACTATGTATTATGTGTTTCTGTAATTTTTACAGAAAATACGCCTGTTCAATTAAAAATTTCCATGTTGGCCTTTAAGTATTCTCATTCAGTGAATGACTCTTTATACATAATTGTAGTGAATCACTCGAGGTAGTGATTCATATAACAATATTAAAGGTAGGAACAGTGGAGGGAAAAGAAGTAGCCAAAGAAAATCCATGATTCATAACATCAATGAATAGTCTGGACATGATTTTTCTAAACTTCTTCGAAAGACTAACAGCTATTTGGAGAGCTTTTTTGGGCTGTCTCCACTGTGGTATCTCTACGATCATGACAGGTTATATACCGTTCTATTATTATTATTAGTATTATTATATTAAATAAAACAGTCATCTTAATCTTGCAAATGTTTTCGGAAATCTCCATAGTAAAAATATTTCACGAAATATATAGAGATGAAAATAAAACTGTAAAGTCTGGCATACGGAGCAGGAGTGACAGACTCGTACTCAGGATTTATAGCCAATATTTTCTATAAAAGTCTAGGTTACCACATTTTTATATTATCTATATTACCTTAGTGAAGCGTCCTTGATTAAGGGTGATACACGAAGGTGAGATACTTTGATAAGCTTAGTGAAGAACCCCTTAGTTAAACGTGACTAAGTATAGATTTCCTGATTACATTAGTGAAGTCCCTTAGTTAAACGTGACTAAGTATAGATTTACTGATTACCTTAGTGAAGTCCCTTAGTTAAACGTGACTAAGTATAGATTTCCTGATTACATTAGTGAAGTCCCTTAGTTAAACGTGACTAAGTATAGATTTACTGATTACCTTAGTGAAGTCCCTTAGTTAAACCTGACTAAGTATAGATTTCCTGATTACCTTAGTGAAGAGTCTCTTAGTTAAACGTGACTAAGTATAGATTTCCTGATTACCTTAGTGAAGAACCCCTTAGTTAAACCTGACTAAGTATAGATTTCCTATTTTACCTTAGTGAAGAACCCCTTAGTTAAACATGACTAAGTATAGATTTCCTGATTACCTTAGTGAAGAGTCTCTTAGTTAAACCTGACTAAGTATAGATTTCCTGATTACCTTAGTGAAGAGTCTCTTAGTTAAACGTGACTAAGTATAGATTTACTGATTACCTTAGTGAAGTCCCTTAGTTAAACCTGACTAAGTATAGATTTCCTGATTACCTTAGTGAAGAACCCCTTAGTTAAACCTGACTAAGTATAGATTTCCTATTTTACCTTAGTGAAGAACCCCTTAGTTAAACATGACTAAGTATAGATTTCCTGATTACCTTAGTAAAGAGCCCCTTAGTTATAGGTGACACACAAAGTAGAGATACACTGAGCGATCCTGCAGACTCTCCAGAGAGAGTAACATCATTAGGGTCACCACCAAAGCTCTGAATGTTGTCCTTGACCCACTGTAGAGCTTGTATTTGGTCGTAGAACGCTTGATTTCCAGGTAGAGAACTTGAGTTACCCCTTAGTACGCCTAACCATCCCAGTCTGTAGTTCATGGTAACCACCAAGACATCTGCCTGGTTTGTGAGAAATTGATCAAACAAGATAATTAAGTTATAAAACAAGTCAATCATCAAAAAACTCCTGCTGATGATGTATACTATACAGTGTCCTGGTATCAAACGATCTTTTATATTGTGGAGTATATTATGTAGAGGAAAGTATTATTTCTAACTACACATCATGTCTGATGCAGAAGAAATGTTTAACATAAACCCAATTATAAATTTTATAGTAAGATTTCTGCAAAATTATTACTGAATATATTTATAGCATGAATGCTCTTCTTGGCCAATAATGTACATCCATTGTTCAGCTTTACATTTGTCTAATTATACATTCATTGTTCAGCTTTACATATGTCTAATTCTACATCCATTGTTAAGCTTTACATTTGTCTAATTCAACATCCATTGTTCAGCTTGACATTTGTCTAATTATACATCCATTGTTCAGCTTCACATTTGTCTAATTATACATCCATTGTTCAGCTTTACATTTGTCTAATTCTACATCCATTGTTCAGCTTCACATTTGTCTAATTCTACATCCATTGTTCAGCTTCACATTTGTCTAATTCATGGGTTTCCACACTGTTTCGGTCCAGATCCCACTTAACACGACATAAATGATGTAATACCCCCCCCCCCCCACTAAATCCCCCTTAAAACAGTTTTCCGCATTCACACCATTTGATATTTTCGACGTAAATAGCAACTAATGATACATTACTGTTTATGTCGTTGAATTATAATTCAACTTTTACATTACTAATGTAATGCAGTCTCAAAATATGTATTCCGAATTTTCATATTTACACCATTGTATGAAACTGTTCATAATGTTATTCGAGCCAACACTTTACAATCTTGACATATGGGCTATGTTTCATGAAAATCGGTATAGCAATAACTGTCATCAAGATGAAGCACATTGGCCACTACTTTTTTCAGTACAGATTAAGCAAATGCGGCCTCTTTTTTAACGATACAAATACGTACATTATTTAACGAAGCGCAATATTGATAAGGATGCATTTCACAGAAGTAAGTCTACTTGCGGATCCATTAATCTGCCCGCAAGAGATTGAGAGCACCTACCACCATTTTGGATTACCTTAGAGACGGAGGGGGGGGGGGGTCTCAGTGTGTAACGCGCAGTTCGGAACATATTTAGCGACCTTTTAATCCGAAAACACGTTGGAAAATCCGAAGACATCTATAAGAAAGGTGACGTCATTACATGATAAGTCCAACTTTTTACTATTACGCGTAGTTTCATTCAGATGTCTTGACTAGATGTCTTCGGATTAAAAGGTCGCTAAATATGTTCCGAACTGCGCGTTACACACTGAGACCCCCCCCCCCCTCCTTCTCTAAGGTAATCCAAAATGGTGGTAGGGGCTCTCAATCTCTTGCGGGCAGATTAATGGATCCGCAAGTAGACTTACTTCTGTGAAATGCATCCTTATCAATATTGCGCTTCGTTAAATAATGTACGTATTTGTATCGTTAAAAAAGAGGCCGCATTTGCTTAATCTGTACTGAAAAAAGTAGTTGCCAATGTGCTTCATCTTGATGACAGTTATTGCTATACCGATTTTCATGAAACATAGCCCATATGTCAAGATTGTAAATTGTTGGCTCGAATAACATTATGAACAGTTTCATACAATGGTGTAAATATGAAAATTCGGAATACATATTTTGAGACTGCATTACATTAGTTAGAATCGTATTGTAATGCTTAAAACACATAATAAAATATATTACATAATATAACACATAATCACGAAAATAATTACTTTTCGAATTTTTGACCTTTTGCTTCTTGTAGACAGTCATTTAACAATATGAAGAATCAATCTGTTGAATATTTTATCAGGAATTGAGACTTTTCAAGTGATCATATCGCAGCAACGGCAGATTTTGTTTGCGTCTCTCTCATTTTTCTTCCATATCTTTATACATATAATTTCTGAACAATGACGCTCCAGCACGCATTTTCTGTCTCCGGACATTCCAAGTTTCCAACGTGTTTTCCCATTTTTTTGGATTCTATGTGGAAGCCATTCATTGCAGATTTACAGATGTCTTTATACATCAGAATTGGTAATTTTGACTAACTATTGAGTTTCTCTAGTTGCATGATATTCTTAACATAGTTATTGCTTCTTTTCTAGTTGTGAAAAATCAAACTGTAATGATTTTTCTATTTTTAATATATACATTTTAATAAGTTTGTTTTAAATTTAGCATTTTATTTGTTTCCCCTACTTTCTCGTTTTGTAATTATATTTCCGTGGTTCTCGCCTCTCTTTGTCTCTGTTGTTTTTAGACTTGTATACATTATATTATAATACTGTGTTACTGTTAAATGTAGTCTCTGCTTGATTTTGTGGTTCCATTCTGTGTTGTTCGTCACTTTCTTGTAAAGACTTTTTATCGTTATATCGATTCTGTGTATTTATTTAACGTAAAGCAGCTTTAAATAAATATTTTATTTACAATATGGTGCACATTTTTACTGCAGTATCCTTATGACGCAATTTTTCAGTTACATTGTTACGTGGGCTTTTTCAATTACGTTGTTACGTGGGACTACGGTTAAATAATACCTTTTGCGTTTATTGATGAACAATGTGTTCTTCACATCAATTCTTATAGTGCAATTATAACATACCCTTGTTACTAGATCTCCTGGAATATAAGTTTGGGCGGTGCCCAAAATGAAACCTCCACCATGGATAAACACAAGTACTTTCTTTAGTTTCCTGTCCGGAACATCCTGTTGTCAAGAGAAAAAAAAACTGTTTTTATATAACTATTGGAAACTTTGGTTCATATCAAAGTCTTTCACAAAAGTTCTTACAACTGTGTGTTGCCGAGGCCCGAAAGGGGAGAAAAGAATAGCAGCACTATTTACCTTCCACGCATGTCGTAAAAGGCGACTAAGGAGGTTATGGGATGGAGTTGGCTGTTCCATCCCATATAGGGTCAGTGACCCTAAGCCATGTTGAAGTCGGATGTGTCAGGCAGAAAGGGGCAGATATCGCAGCAGTGATGTAAACCATAACACAGCGCATTCCGTTCTCTGGACTACATCCTGCTAATCTGCAGGAGTTTGAGAACGAACGCAGAAGAAAAAGTTCTTACAACTGTTGATGGAATCAAACAAATGAAATTCTCAAATATGGAGAATAGAATGCATACAAATTATCAGATAGTATTCTGTCCTTGTGATGTCCTTGTGCTGTCCTAGTGATGTCCTAGTCGGTAAGAGGCTAAAAAATATTTAACACTGTGACTTGCCATGTATGTCCTACGCGGTGACTAAATAGGTGTGGATGTGAAGTTGGTTGTGACAACATATGTATCAAATCAACATAATAAGTCATGCTTGAGAAGATGATTCATTAAGTCTGGTCCTTGCTGAATTATACAGTCCTGTGGATATCGGTTCTCATTCTTCAAAATTGATACTGCTAGACTTTTACCGTGATTTCTATTGGCTGTCGATACAAGGTAATCACTGGTGACAATTGAACATCCCCGGAAGCTCAAATAACTGCACTATTTTGACAGATGATTGGATACGTCTATACGACAGTATAATCAACCAGGGACTCGATTAAGCATATATTTACACATTCTAACAAACTACAATGTTTTTTTAAATATATATATATAAACGCTTTAAAACAACAGACCATTGGAGTATTCAATAGTATACGGCGTTCAACAATATTAACAGCCACTATACAGACACATTTGTTATAGCAATTGCTTCGATGTGTGCAAGGTGAATTTTTATTATCCCCCTAAAAATACAAAAATTACATTTTTATAGAGATTTTACACATGGCCGATAGACATATATAAGGTCGCACTACGGGGTCATAAAAATAGTTGGATCTTACCAAAAATAGACGGGATTTCCCTTAAAG